>JAQBSW010011686.1:0-19210 GCA_029291075.1 Eudiplozoon nipponicum
CACGAACATTAACTGTTTGTAGCTTTCGCCAAATATACATATATAGGCAATACAATTTAACAATAATTGTTTTCGCGGGTGATCAAGGAAGAACGAAACGCGTCAGTGAGTTGCGGCTGGCGGTAGTTTTGTTATGTTGTTCGACGACTTGTTAAATACAATGGGATTTCTGTTTACTTCAAGCTCGCAAACTTGATTTTAAAAATTTTTACCACCACCCGCGCAAATAATTATTGTTAAATTGTATTGCCTATATATGTATATGTGGCAAAAGCTACAAACAGTTAATGTTCGTGACTGCATAGAAATTGTGCAGCCGACATTTCCAGTCATGTTCAATGTATGCAAGACTGCTAGAGGTGAGAGCCGCATATCTAAATTTGATTTCCATATATATTCAATGCGGTTTGATCCTCGATAGTCAGTTTGCCGGCGAACACTGATGATGATCAAGGAAGGTCGAAACGCGTCAGTGCGTTGCGGCTGGCGGTAGTTTGTTCATTTACTTGGAAAACGATGCATACACAAAATGGTATTTGGTGTTTATGCAGTAAGACAAATCGAAATATTTTTGAATTATCCAACAAAATATCCAAAAATTATTACTTTCGTATATTCATTGAACGAATTCTATTCCTAATAAATTAATTAAAATAGACCTCAGTTACAAATAAGGACGAAAAAGGTTTACTTGGTGCATTATATCTGCTATCTTGCAAGAGTCTAGTTTATTTATGTGAAAATGTTTAATAATACATGTTTAAAATGAATGCGCAGTTCGGGCGTCACCTTCAGAGTTTCAACGAGATGCGTTCGTGGGTTGTTGTTTTGCAATATCAGTTTCTCAAAGATCCGGTTGATTTTCATTTCTAAGTAAGCATTGTAATCGTCTTCGTTGTGGTTTGGTGCTGATACCTCCCTTTCCTCAGAAGGCTTCAACGTACGATCTAGACTTCGTCGACTGGCTTGGTTTCTGAACATCATTTCCCGTTCTATCATCAGGTCTCTTATCTTACACACACACACAAACACACACATTAAAAATGCTCAAAATAACAGGTTTAAGCAAACTTGGTAACCTAGTACCGAATCAGATCTGTTTATATTTTAGCTTTTGACTTACTAATGATTTGAAAGAAAGAATTGATCTCAGTAACTAAACTATGCACGAAACACATGAAAACATCTACGAAACAACCATATATATATATAATTAGGAATAAAGAACACATAAATAAAAAAGTGGATAAAGGCCATTTATTTCGTTAATACTAATCATCACTATACAAACAATATGAGCGGTCAACACTGCAATCCGCACTGGCGCTGTTACTATGTGCAAAATTCAAACTTGCGCAACAAGCTGAAACGATCAACTACACTGGGAAAAATAGCACTCGTACATGTAACAGTGAACAATGCGCACAAATGGTTAATTCTCAAGCCATCAAAACAATAATGACCAGATCTCAGACATCACTTTGCAATACAGCGAGAATGACCTTTACATGCAAACACGCACACACAAAAACACAAACACAAACGCATACACACTTACCAACCAGCCAAAACAAGAAGCAGAAGTAAAAGCGAGTCAGATTTGTTACCACTAGCATAATCAATTGTAAACCCAAAATGTATATAAATGAATGATTGTATAGTGATGATTAGTATTCACAAAATAAATGGCCTTTATCCACTTTGTTATTAATGTGTTCTTTCTTCCTAATTATAAATATACTGTGTATTATTAATAGACATGGAAATTATAAAGAATATATATATATACATATATGGCAGACCCAGCCATTACCTACAGTTCAATTGCAGCAACGAATGTAAGATCGTACCTAATTTCCAGTGTTTAGTATAAACGATGTTAATGCCTTCGGAGGAAAAGGACGATTCAGCACCCAGCCACTACGAAGATGAACTCGATGCGTGCTTGGAAATGGGGATCAATAAGATCTTTGCGAAACTGACTGTGCTAAGCGACAACCCACGAACGCAAGTCACGGATACTCTCATATGAAATAAAATCCTGCCATAATAGTTAAATTCATAATCAGTTCCGTAGATGGTTTGGTGTATGTTCTATAAAGAAAACCAAAAAGAGGCTAGTTGTAACATTAGGTCGAAAGCGATGCGAAATTTGCTCCAACTGAAGAAAGAAAGACTGAAAACATACGTTCGTACATAACCTTAACATTTGCATGCGGTGAACAGCTTAGGTAATGCAGTGGAGCAGTCCAGGATTCTTAAGCAAATGTGTCACGGTTGGAGTCCAGAACGCCGAAATTCTGGCAAGTACTTAATGAGCTCTTAATTATGACAAAAATCTGGATACTTAATGAATTTCATTTTCTATCTTATTAAATGTTTATTTTGTACCGGAAATATATATATATATATATATATATATATATATATATATATATATATGTTGGGTTACAACTCTTGCGTTGACTTACTATATATTCCTAATTAAATATTGGACCTCCGATGCAAATCCAAGAGAAACCGAAAAAATTAAAATAATTAGTAATAAGGGAGGTGAACTTTAAATAGAGAGGCCTGAAAATGATTGATTCATCACTTTTATAGTTAAGCAAATTGATTTTTTTTGTGATTTTTCAAAATATTTTATATGTTCCTAACAATGGTGCACATCTTGTGTTTTTCATTGATTTATGGGTGCGGCAGGATGGCTCAGTGGCTAGAGCACCAGATTCCGAAGCAGACGTGCCCAGGTTCTAGTCTTGTCCACGGCAAATTCTGGCCAGTACATGATGAGTTCCCAATAAGGACGAAGCCGGTCTACTGGATGAATTGCCTTTTCTACACTATACAATTCTTAGTTTATACTGACATGTGTAAGTAATTAATGGGTCAGGTTTTTATATCAAGACCGCAACCTTGATTATAATAATTTATATCCAGCATGTTGGTATCATGTACTGAGTCGGAAACCATAGTGTTAGTACCATGTACCTTTTCGGTACTACAATGTTGATATCGGTTACTAACACAGTTGCCATAGTGTTATTATACTTTACAGACTTTGCATATAAATTATATAGAGTGAGGTAGCTCTGAAGTCACATTGTCGAGACTGTACGATGTTAGCTACTCTACTGCAGGTTTACACATTCGTCTAGGAGATAGTATTGTCCTATTATCCTACATTCCTCACCAAAATATATAGTGGTTAAAGGGCGTAATACAAAACAAATGTGCACGAGATTATACTTTTCGTTCCCGCTGTCTTTGGTTTAACCTTCTAGCCATATTTGAACTAATTTGTTACTAGGTGCACAACACCTATTACATAATTACATATGTAATATTTCACTGCAACAAACAGTATCTAACAGTTGTAAAGCAGTTATGTATGTATGTATGTCGGTATGTATGTATGTATGTATGTATGTATGTATGTATGTATATATGTATGCATGCATGTATGTGTGTATGTATGTATATATGTATGCATGCATGCATGTATGTATGTATGTATGTATGTATGTATGTATGTATGTATGTATGTAGTATGTGTATGTATGTATGTATGTATGTATGTATGTATGTATGTATGTATGTATATGTATGTATGTATGTATGTATGTATGTATGTATGTATGTATGTATGTATGTATGTATGTATGTATGTATGTATGTATGTATGTATGTATCTATGTATCTATGTATGTATGTATGTATGTATGTATGTATGTATGTATGTATGTATGTATGTATGTATGTATGTATGTATGTATGTATGTATGTATGTATGTGCGTGTGGTTTTGCATTCTGGGTTTTAGAAAATGATATTAGCAAGTGTATGTATAAAGAAACATATTTTTATCAGAGACGCGCACATCATGCGGATGTGTGCCATAGGTTAGAAGTCTTAATTTTCTTTGCGTCAGATTTATATTTACTTACAGCAACCCCGGTGATTACTGTGACTTTGCTCCATAAAGGCGAAATCATGAGCTGATGAATGCTATGTTCAGTTAAGATAAAAAGATATTCATTCGTGTAATGATTTAAGCTCCTTTAACCCATTTCAATTAATTAACTTTTACGTTTGCCATGATGTAAACAAAATACTATCAAGATCAGCCTGAATACAATTAATCCACTGGAACTTAATCTAGTCGTTAGAAGTTGCACAAACATAATTGAAAACCAAACCGGAGCTCTACTGCTAAGTATGTATACGCTAAAAGATGATAAACGCACAGATGAAGCAAAAACAAAACTGGTAAAAAACTCTTAGTAATTATATTAATACTTAAGCTTTTGCTGCCAACTCTAATAGTTTACTTATGGGAGAATATTATCTTGACGCTGAGCGATGGAAACTATTGTTATGCAATTTATTGAACACAAAGGACATGTTTTCAATTTTTTTAAATAAAATTTTCCTCCTTGAAGCATTAAATCCTACTTCTTTAGAATGATTTATAACATTGTAGCATTCTGCATTGATATTAATTCAAAAATAAAATGTTTCCATCGAGATATTCAACAAATATAATATTAAACAAACTAGCTAACAGCACAAATAGCCTAAATAAAACCTGATATTATTTTCAATACATATATGCATAGTTTATTATTCAATTTATACCGTCCTGATTATTTCGCCACTACTGTTAAATTCACCAATCTTATTTTTAATTGCTGTATATCTAATCCATTTTAAGATTTATGGAAATGTGTGTTTCGTCACTCATCAAGTTATCTATATTGTATGAATTCTTCTCCTATTTCAACGTGTTATTTTTTAATTTGCATTAGCCAAAAGAATTAAAAAATAAATGATTTCGAGGAAGATGCTAACATTTTCTTATATTAAGTTCGTGAACATTAGATAAAAAATGTAATTTTATTGAACTATGATGTAATCGGCTTATCCGGACTACAAAGCTCACTGAGCAAAAATGACATTTATATAAATATATAGGCAATACAATTTAACAAGAATTGATTGCGCGGGTGGTGGTAACAATTATTTAAATCAAGTTTGCGAGCTTGAAGTAAACACAAACTCCATTGTATTTAACCAGTCGTCGAACAACAACGGCTGGCAATATATTTGTTATGTTGTTCGACGACTGGTTAAATACAATGGGGTTGGTATTTAATTCAAGCTCGCAAACTTGATTTAAGGAATTTTTATAAATAAGCAGTGTCCGACTGTTGGGTTTCACATAGCTTATCCTTTACAGTTAAGATTATAGTAACTATGAATCTTTAGATACTGTTTGTTGCGGAGCAAAAGTAAATGCCATTGTGTATTAGGTGTTGGGCACCTATTAAAAAATTATGTCAAATAGGACCAGAAGGAAGGGTTATTCTCATGTGTACATTCGTTTCGAGATTACTGGCAGCTCATCAGTAGGGGCCGGTATTACACCCTATAATCACTATATATTTGAGCATAAAACGTAATAACTGTTCCTATAAATGAGTCGCCAGTAAGCACGAACGAACGTGCACATATGATTATACCTTCCGTTCATGCTGACTTTGTTTTATAATTCTGGTCCTATTTATTCATCATCTTTATTTAAATGAAGGTTGCGTTCTCGATATAAACAACAATCATGTTATATAGATGTCTAGTATAAACTAAATGGATTGATGTTTATATCATGATCGAGAATTTGATTAAAATTAGCTGTTATTACTATGTAACATATGTAACATAAATTTCATTTTTGCTATCCATCTGCTTTTCTCTTTAGACTGCCACCTTCCTGTCTCAATATCAATAAGTCAAAGAAGGACAAAACTCTCAAGTATACTGAATGAGATGATCCACGTTGTTTAAATCTTTAAGCATGTCATTTGTTTCAACATCATATATGATTACGAGGTGTCGTCATCATACCTCAGATAGGTATGGATTTAAAAAAAATTATTCCCGGTTTTAATAGACTTCCTAACTGACTGCTCATCGCTACTCCTTCGACTTGCATGAAATATTGACCACTGCAAGTGAATTAATTTGTTTAGTGTACCTATTAAGGAGAATTTTTAGAAGGTTTCCTGTTACGAGGAATGATGTGTGGTTACTATGGATGAACGCACAAATGAAATCGATGGTTTTATCAACAGGGGTGCTTGTATATAGATATTTTAAATCAAAAGAGATCTTTTGTATTTCTTGACACTGTATGAGTTTACATTATTCACATAGTCAAAAGTATCACAGAAACAATCTTTTAAATTTCAATTTGTACCGGTTGAATATATATATATATATATATATATATATATATATATATATATATATATATATATATATATATATATATATATATATATATAAGAGCTAAACAACGTACTCCATGGAATAAAATTAATTAATAAATCTTAATTCTACCAGTATCTACAGCCATTATTCCTGATTCATTAGTATATTCGTTCATCCAATCCCGACTGTACATTTGTCGTAAAAAATCCCCTCTTCGTCATGTCAGTCTTTTTTTTGTGCAATTTAGTCCACTCCTTTTGCGTAACATCATTTGGTGTGTCATCGCTTTCAATGTAATTGCGTCCATAATTGATGAGTGTGTCTTATTTTGCGAAACGTTGGCTATTTGTGAAGGCCTGTCTGTTATGTCTTTGTTTCAGTCGAACTTAATTTATTTTTAAATTATTTTCTGCACGTTTAAGCAGGGCTTCAGCCTATTAATTGCAATAGCTTCATAAGCCAGAAGCAATTTTGTTTTTGCCTTGTAAAGAACTAAAATTTTTTTACTACTAACAACATGACCTGTGAGTACTATATCCTCGAAAATTGCTGATATTTGTGCAGGAGCTGCAACCCTCTTTAATAGTTTTTAAGGAAGATGTTGATTTATTCTAGTTTCGAGCATCTTTTTTGTCCTTCTGATGTACTGAGCGTTGAAGGTACATTGAAATTTGTATACAGAGAAATGTGTTGACGTCACAGAGAGGCTTTCTTCTTCTTTCGCGCGCATCTTTTACGCAAAAGGAATGGTCTAAATTGCGCAAAACAAAGACAGACATAACGAAGAGGGGATTGGTTACGAAAAATGTACAGTAGGGATTGGATGAACGAATATGCCAACGAATCCAGAATAATGGCTGTAAATACTGGTAGAAATAAGATTTATTAATAAATGTTTTTTCCATGTATTACGTTGTTTTGTTGTTATATTTTAAACAATGGTGAAAATGGCAACGATATATATATATATATATATATATATATATATATATATATATATATATATATATATATATATATATATATGATTCGTATGAACTTCTACAGCAAGATCTATTCATACGAATTTGACCTAAAATAATTGAATAGGACGAGTTTAATTTCATCCTGGTGGCTGGTAATTTTGCCATTTTTTACGAGTGTGAGAACGCCGAAGGAAATCTCGTTATTTTGCAATACGATGCAATTGCCTATTAATTAAATAGGAATCTTTTCCTTTTTTGCAAAAATTACGTTCTGGATGTTTCATGGAATGACATTAATGGCTAGACAACACATTTTAAAATTTCCAGCATCTTTTGCGTTGCAAATGAAGTGCGGCTTGTATTATTATTTCTTTCAAATGCTCTGCTAATCTTCGCGTATTGTGACAGCTCATCGTGAGGCCCTCACGGTTCATTCCTAAATGATCTTTTTTGCTATAATGCGCGATATGTTTTAATTTTTCAAAACATGTGGAACTTTCAGATTCAAATATATAACAGGGCATACTTTCAAGGATATACAAAGCTTACTGCGATCCAACAGGGTTATAACTCTATATTGGTATAATTTTACCCCGATAATTGTTAATACTGACCAATCAAAATAGTCTGGTTTTTGCTGTGCTGTGTAGTAAGCATTAGTTTGGGACGGCTTAGGCTAGATTATTTTGAATACTTGATGAGGAGCAACGAAAGCCGAAATGGGTCAGTACTTGCGACTAGCGGTAATTTTTCATATTACTGCGACAGGAATGGATAGAATGGGATTTTCATTTACCTCAAGTGCACAAACCTGATTTAATGTATTACTATCACCACACGCGTTATCACTAGCATAATCAATTGAAAACCCAAAATGTATAAATATGTATGATTGTATAAGAGATTATTAGTATTCACGAAATAAATGTCCTTTATCCACTTTGTTATTTTTGTTTTCCTAATTATAAGAATATATATATATATATATATATATATATAAATTTTTAATGTAAAATTTGCTTGTGTTTAATTAAGAAGACATAATGTTTTGGGCGATAGAATGTTGCAGTTATCTGATCCTTGTAATGTTGAAAGAGGTTATTTTTTACGCTGACCACATTTTCTATCTCAATATTTCAAAACTCATTTCGGAGTGTATTTCTCACCGGTCCGTTCATCACATTAAGTATAGCCAAGTTTAGAAATAAATAAATAAGCGATTTCACTGAAACTGCCTTATTTTTCAATGATTGGATTATCTCATAACAATTATTGCGTTTCACTAGATAAACATGATTAATTTATGTGAGTGTGTGCAAAATTACGACAAATTCAATTGATTATATTTAAATGAACGTATATGTTGATCATAGTGCAAAAAATTAATTTAATAGCATTGGTTAGGGGAGGGCAAAATAATACAAATAAATATGCAAAGCTAAATGATAAAGTTACTGAGAACATTAGGATTAAAATATGAAAATAAAAAAAATCCTAAAAGGAAACTAAGAAAATTACCTACCAAAAGGAAGATCATGGTAATTAAACGACCATTGGTAACGCAGGCGGTGTTAAATATCATATATTTAAATTGAAGATGGGATCTTGATGTAGAAACCAGTCTCATTATACACATACATTAGTCTGTATGAACTAGGCACTGTATAATTAAGAAAAGGCAATTTATCCATTAGATCGATTTAGTTCTCATTGGGAACTCATCATGTACAGTCCAGAATTTACCGTGGACAGAATTCGAACCTGAGCGCGTCAGTTTCACTCTTTGTTGTTCTAGCCCATAAACCAGTCTGTCGCACAAATAGCAGCATAGTATATTTGAAAGGCTAATTTTATTTATTATTTATTATTATAATTAAGTTCATTTATAAGTGGTACTGTCCATTGGAAACCAAAGTTAATAGGTACAAAAAGACAACAAGAAATAACGGAAGAATTTGTGAGGGATAGTAGTGCAGCAAGAAATATTAAAATAATAAAACCAAATATAAATTTAACTTAGTCTAACATTTTCAGTCTATTGCTGCAGCTGATTTACAATTAAGATTTGTGCATTTTTTGCCTACTTCTATTACTAATTGCTTTGTGCCAAATAGAGCCAAGCGACCTTTTAGCCGCTACTGTATATAAAATTTGATCTCTCGACATAACTTCAATTGATTCCATGATTATTATTTGTGCAATATTGCAACTGTTTATCGATATGCATCGACAATCAACCGAAAAAATTGTATGCCCAGTCTCCACTGCATGACGTGCAAAATCACTTTAATTAGTATGCATATATTTATTTGAGGCTCTATATTCCTCTCTTCCTATCATAAATTGGCCCATTGTTTAACACACATACATGAAAGTATAATTGATAGGCATGATTTCTTACTCTACTGAGGTGTCAAGCTGTTCAATTTGTGACTTTTGTTTAACAAGTTTAGTGCATGTGGTAAGTTATTGCCTTAAAACTGTTCGTATGTAGTATTTTGATGCTACTGATTTTACTTTCTTGCTTAGATTAGGGCCAGGAATCTACATGACACTACGATACTTCTTCGTGCTTCAAATTCAGATTAAATTTTCTTACGACATATACCATCGTTATTTCACTTGTGACCAGAAGGATAAACCAAAGACAGCATGAACGAAAAGTTTAATATCATGTACATTCAGCCTTCGTGTTTATTGAGTGACTTGCTAAGCCAGTAGGAGTCGGTACATGCCCTTTATGATTGAAAATCTCCCTAGACGGAGGGGCCCGTAACAGGAAGCTACCATCGGTAAAGCAAGGCTCGACAATGCGATTCTGAACAGTAACTCACACTATACATAATATAAATACAGCAGATATATATATATATATATATACCGAATATGTTAAGGATAATAACACTATGGCTATTGTGTCAGTAACCGATACCAACATTATTGTACCGAAAAGGTACATGATACTAACATGATGGATATCAATGTATGCTACAGTTCACCGAAATTGAGAATTAAATCTATTTCTGAACACCCGCTACTCCGGTAAATCCATACACTCTGGCCTTGATCAATATCAATTATCAAATTTCGCGGTAAGCATGAAATCTTTCAATTCAATATATAAAAGATAAATATTGTTTGATGCAGAGAACTAATATATATGCAAGTATGTATTAAGTGTTGCGAACCTAGTAAACAATTAGTTCAGTTGTGACCAGAAGGATAATCATGTTAGTGCCATCATTTTAGTGCTATGTATCTTTTAGGTACTATAATGTTGGTATTGGTTACTGAGACAATAGCCATGGTGTTAGTATCCTTATCAGATTCGGTATATATATATTATATAGTGTGAGTTAACGTTGAAGTCTCGTTGTCGATACTATATATGATGTTAGCATCACTATTTCAGGTTTACATATTCATCTAGGAGTTTGTACCGTCCTATAATCCCACATTCCTCACCCAAATATATTGTGGTTAAATGGCGTAATATCGGCTCCTACTGACGAGTCGCCAGTAAGCACGATGGTAAAGAATAAATAATTTTCACGATTTTCCGAAAAGCTGACGACGGAGAGGAATTTGAAAATCTGTCTCAGTAGATGCTGAGTGAAGATTGTTAGACAGCCAGCATCACTTTGGATACAAGGCAGCAGAATTCTTTTTCATCCTTAAAGATTTCGGCTGATTAAACTTTAAACATGGAACTCGTCAAACGAGGTAAAACGTATTTAATTCGAGGAAGGCAACAATGCTATCTTTATAGCAAGCTGGACAATTATGTCAATTACTTTCAGATTCAGTTGTCCAGTTCGTCATCCATGTATTAAGCAATTATTTCGCAAATTATTTCCTGCTTTCCTAGTGTCTAAAATGCGCACGCCAAATTAGCCCTGGCAAACGACGGCAGAAGTGACATTTTGCGATTTTTTCCAACCAGTTAGTCAATGTAAACGTACTTTACGGATTTACTTGTCATCGATTGAAAATGGTTTATTTTAAAAACGTGGATGATCCTTTTGTTTATTGTGGTGACTTTGATGTTATGCTGTCATGTCCAAAAGAACACTGTTCTGTAAAGACCTAAATGTCCCGAGTGAAAAATGTTCTAATTATAGTTTAAACAGTTATTTTCAATCAAAGAGATTTGCAGCGGAAGGAAGTGAAACCAATGACATGCACAGCTCTCCCAATCCAACGGCAGTCTTTTAACGGACACCGGAAAGCAAATCTAACTAAACACTGCTTTGATGTTGCTAGCATGGCATAAAATTATCTTTTTTTATTCCTAGCGTGCTGCAGGGCAACAACAGAAAAGATAAGAGAAATTTTATTAACAAAATTAAAGCATACAACTAAAATTTAGTGAACAATGAATGAAACCAACAGAGAGGAGCAAAACTGGTTAGCAGGAAAGTGTGTCTACAAATTATTTATAAAATTTGAACCATCAAAATCATTGAAAACCAGGTTACGTGCACAATAATAGCGTGTTAGAGCACAGATTTTTAAACGTCCTCATTGTTTTCTGAATAGTCACTCCATTTCTCGATGAATAAACTCAGGCTATCAATAAGCCATCTTTGTGAAATAACGAATCAATTACGCAACCATAGACTGCACAGGTGATAACAATTTGCTGAAGGAGATATATGGGTCAAGATCTAGCAACGATGTAATACCTCATAAAGCAATATCGATACACAGCATTCAAGGTCTCATATTCCTCAAAGCTTTTGGTGAGAAGATTATCTTTCTTTTTATGGCATTCATTCAAATAAATACTATTAACAATTATTCCTTTCATTGAGATGCACAAAATATATAAATGTAGTTATTTTGACGGGGTGACACAATTTCACTTACGTTGACATCCTTAGACTGCCGAGAATCAGACCCTTGCATATTTTAAATTTTCATCTCAGGGGATTTACTTCGTTTGAGTCAAGTTGGCTAACTTGAGATAAACACCCATCCTATTTATTTAACCAGTTGAATAACAAAAAATTTGTTGTTAGCCACACACACACACAAACACACGGGCGTATTTCAATCTCCCATAGTCAACATCGGAGCACGACAACAAGCCAACTAACGAGGATCAAACAGAAAATTGTATTCAAGTCACGAAAAATAAGATATGTGGCTCTCACTATTATTAGGCTTACACAGTTAATTCTTGGCTGGAAATGTTACTGCACAATAGTTATGCAGTATGCAAACATAACATTTTAGCAGCATCTCCACATGTATATAGGTTATCTCATTTAAAAATAAATGATTGTGCAGGTGACGAAACCAATTATATACATTCTATTTTCGCAACTCACATTAGTTTTGCTATGTTGTGCAATCATTTAAATAAACTTCAATAATTGTTCATCTCAAGTTCGCAAACTTGATTAAAATTAATTTAATCAATAATTATTTAATTGTATAACTGATATACGTCTGGCGAATGCTGCAAAAATGTTGTTTTCACCGTATAGAAGTTAAGCAGCCATTATTTCCAGAAAATACGACTGATGGTGTTCTTTCTGTGTTGTGAAAATAATCAAAAATTGTGAGCTTGGTGTGTATCACTGGATGCAAACTTGATTTTTAAAATCCAATTCCACCTCTATTAATCTCACCTCTTAATAGTTTTACCGGATTTCGAATTTAAGGCATGTTCAATCACGAATTAAATATCTTAAGCATTTATCAAATTTGGTAAATTAAGATAACCTTAGTTGAGATTAAACAATTGTAATCGAGATAGCCGAGTGAAATAAACCCCATTTCCTAATAACTTTCTAAATAAATTCTCAATCATAGTATAAAAAATCGGAATTGAAATTCGTCAAGGATATAGTTATAGGCAAACTTTGAAAATAAGTGCGATAATCTTCTCATCCATATAATCATTAACTTTAACCGAGAAAATGATCAAGATAATAAGGAAAATGGCGCATTTGTCATTTATTAATTTTGGCCTGTGAAGAAATTTTGCTACTGAAATTTATCAAGTATAGAATTTATTATAATTTTCATTCCAAGAAGGAATTTAAGAGGATTATAATGGCCGCAATATTATGGCCAGGTTTTGTTAGCCCTTGAATGTAGTATTGATTAGAAGAAAGCAAAAATTAGATTTCGACATATTTGCATATTGAATTCACGTGATTTAAAAAGCTTTTGAAATCTTAGGGATAGAGCTAGTGATAAAGAAGTTATTAAAGTAATATTAAGAAATGAAAAATAATGGGCCAAATTTGGCATATATAGGTCCCTTTTAAAATCGAAAAGTTAAATTAAATTGTCTCTTTGAAATCTTATTGAAAACTAGCTTCATTTTATAAACCAAAGTTTACGTAGAACAAAGTCCAATTTTTATTTTATAAAATAGTTTATAATCAAGGAGGCGATAAAAAAATGCAGACTATTCCTGATAGATTGAAAATATTGATGTAGCAATATCTTCAGTAATACTAAGATGGTATGATGTAAAATATACGCATAACGGTGAAGATAGATCTGTGAAAAAACATATATGGTAACAAAGGAATTTTCACAAAGTTGATAATTTATAATTATAACAGACAATGGAATTCATTTAGTACCATTATAAAATTACAGTATTGACCTATCAAAATGCTCCAAAATTTGGGATGATATGTTCCTACATTTTTAATGCCACCATCGATGAGTACAAACATTATTTCGAAATTGGAAAACACGCTCCAAAATGAATGAGACAGTTTGACGATTTTAGATGATTATATTCTGCATAATAACATGCCATTAACCGTGATACTGGATTTTTTCTAGCGATTCAGAAATGAGCAAGACAAAATATACTAAGATTAAGATATTTTAATGGAAAAAAATTCCAACATATTTGATATTTAGACCCACCTAGTACAAGCAAATCCAAGGCAAAGCGATGTGTTTCATTGTCAAATATCGTTATGCGCTATATCAAGAACGCTCTCGAAAAGACATTACATCTGAAGCCAAAGCTATTTATAAAATTTATAAAAGAAAATTGTATTCTTCGAACAATGTATATTAGAAGTTGAACAATTTTTTTACGCCAGCTAACTGACCCAGCAAATTACAATTCACATTGTAGGAAGTAGATTATGGTTAATAGGCATTTATAGACGACAAACTTTGACGAAATGGTACACAATCATATTGATCATTTTGAAATTCGGAATAATTATAAAAAGAACTCGATGAGCGTAACAGAAGGAGCCTTTCGGATGGCCGGTTGACTATCTTTAAACTCTGAATTGCCACATCATCTTGTATCACAAGCGAGAACGCAAACTGACCATATTTATGGTCACCACCCATTAACTGTTCATATGATCAACAGGAATCGTGTTTGCATTATTGCAAATACGTACTGTTTCTTCATTTAATTCATCGTAAGGTCAGGTGATAATTAGGATGAAGTCTGTTGTAAGTGTTGAACTCAACAAGAGCCTTAAGTTAATAGATATAGAAGGACGACAATAATAAATGCCTGAAATTTTGAGCACTGAAACAACAAATATTAAATGTATAAAGCCACTTATAAGCTTATCTTAACCCACTATTCTTAATATTTTTTCCTGAAGCTAGTTTCTGATTCCGATTCGTACAAACATCGCTTCCTCCCATTAATTAGTACTGTGTACCAGATGGAACCTACCGATTTTCCCAGCGCTATTTCATTCATAATTTCATTTTATTTCCTAACAAATCTTGTCTTGTCGTTACGACGGCATATCGTTATGTGTCTACAATCATCAGTTAATTGTGCACCCAGTTGCCAGAGAATGACGTGTAAAACAAGACTTAGAAACGTGTCCATAATTACAAGCCAGTCTGTGTTCTTCTCTACATACTACGATTAAGCGTATGGCTTCACTCTCATATGTGCCATAACAGTCTTCGCATCGGATTTCATACACTCCTCATATATCTAATGATTCAATATTTTTGTTCAGTTGGTTTTCTGCACTGAATGATTGACTGTTTTAAAGTTGTTCCAATAATGTATTTATATGCTATTGATTTTAATTTTATGCTTAGTTGCGAGTCTTGTAACACTATGACCATTCGATTGTTTGTCGCTGTATCAGATTTTACGTTCATCGAATTAAAGATAAACTTACTTACGAATTTAATCATTGTTGATTCAATTAACTTGCGTTCATAATTACCTAAAATGAATATGATTCGAAGCTACTTAGTTCCATATCCATATTCGTTACATCTGTCAATCTAAAGCTTTATTTGTTAAAAACGTTGATATGCAGATATTCATCAGATGCGTATCACTCGAAATGAAAATAAGGACGATTCTGGTGTAATTATTCTTCCTATAAATACTTCTTTCTGATTAATTTGCTATTTAAAATCAATAATTACCCGATGACTTTTATTCGATCTTATACTCGAGTTCGGTCATTTGCTTATTTAAATTTAAGAATCTTACCATACTGTAAACATCATGAATCCCGATCAATATTATATATTTTAAACACCGTAGATTCAATTTGTGTCTCATGAGTGTTCTATCTACAAGGCCTTCTTCAAGCAATCCATAAAGTTGTTCGCTGTTGGAACACACAAATTCAGTTCAAATGAAAACATTTAAAAGATTGTTGAACTTATTTTCTAAGTGTAAAATTATTATAAGACATACATATAATCATCAGGTAAATACTGGGCCCAAACTTCAGTTTCTTTCCTTCTAATTGAAATGGATTGTCAACACGGAAACTTCGAAAATAATCTTTATTAGCTACTCGCTTTTACGTGTACATGAATACCAAATGATAATAATTCGTAAATATTTACTCTAAAAAGTAAGAGTATTTTTCCAATTTTAATGACAAACTTCGAACTTATCTTTGTTTTTAAGTGCTGGTCATTAACAATAATTCTTAGTGGGCTACCAAGTTCATGAAATTTTATCAAACCTCAAAAAATTTGTGCAACTGGATCAATTTATATGTGTATGATACCGTGTTCCAGGTCAAATACCACACTTATTATGATTTTATTAATTAACAATTTATAGCTCGTAGCAGTAAAATTAGAAAAAAACAGAATTATATCTGATGGAAAGTTTAAACAATCATTGATTGTACGACTGTTGATAACAATTATTTAAATCTAGTTTGAAAGCTTGAGATAGTCACCAACCGAATTATATATATTTTTCAGTATAAACTACACATTGTATAAGGTAGCAAATACTGATCATCCAATAATCCGGTTTCGTATTTATATGGAAAAACTTTAATTACTTTCCAGAAATTTATCGTGGACAAGGCTCAAAGCGGAGCAAATCGGCTTCGTAATTTGTGACTCTATCCGCTACGCCACGCTGCCACACACCAAACACATTTAAAATAGTGTATTATCTTATATTTTGATTAGCTTTTACTTCAGGTGGAGCCTACATGGTATAACTTTACACAAATTTCTAACTAGCTATCATCAATCTGTCATTATAGAACACACATCATACCACCTAGGGAAGTGTTATTAAATTTGAGATTAATACCATACGGAATCAGTGATTGCACGGGTGGTGCGACAATTATTTAAAAAATCCTTCCTGCTTGATGCAAATAACAATTCCATTATATTTACCTTTATAAATACACACTAAGTTTTGTATTAGGCAATAAACATAATTAATACATTATATCGATTTAGACAATGTTGAGAATTCTTTAAGAAACATCCAGAATTTTGCCGAAAACCGATCTTGACATGTGGCACATTTGCTTCGAACTCTATGAATGTTCACTTCAACATCCTATTGCAAATTACACACACTTTTCAGTTTTATATTAGCTTATTTGTTTGTTTTTATTTTCTGTTAATTGGAGCCTAGGTGGCCTCACTCTAGGTCTAAACTTCCAAACAGGCAACCTCGTTCATCAATTATATTACGGACACCACATTACCTGTGAGATGAGGGATTTATTTGAAGTTATCGTCAATTAAATGATTATTGATTGCATGAGTTCAGATAATGAATATTAAAATCAAGTTTGCGCGGTTATATAAATCACAATTCAAATAAATATACCTATTTAGTATAGACTCGACAGTACATAGGACAGCAAAAAAATTCATCCAGTGTACCAGTTTAGTCTTCATTAGGAACTTTTATATTACTGTCGAGAATTTTGATGCGGAAGGGGCTTGTTTTGGAGTCTTTGATATTATCCACTGCGCTACCCTGTTTCACACTCTACACACTTCTCAATTGGACGAAAACATGCCTTTATTTGGTCTTTCCTTCAGTTAGAGCCTATGCGGCATCACTCTTGACCTAAAGTTCCAATCATCCAATGCATAATTTTATTGTCGGATGGATATCATAACTACCTGGGTATGCGGTATAGAGTTAAAGATATATACATGTATACGATAATTGATTGAGCGAGTGATGATAACATTTATTTGAATAGAGGTTGCGAGCTTGATATAAATAATAATCCATTTATGTGCACATTTGTCAGCCTAAATTATGCATTGTACATGATATCAGATGAAATTCATCTTTCAGACTGATTTTGTGCTCATTGAAATTTCTTCAAATTATGTCCATATTTTTTCTCAGACGATGCACGAACCGAGGCACAATTTCGTCGTAGTCGGTTACTTTATCTACTGTGCCACCCTACCGCACGCACCAGACTATTCAGCTATAGAACAAATGATGCTTTTTGGTTGTTCTTCCATATGGTAGAGAATGTTTGGCATCAAAGTTTGATTACAAAACAGACAACGTACCACATGAAATATGATACTGAATGGAATTTTTATAGATATAAATAAAGACCGATTGTGCAGGTGGTGTTAACAGTTATTTTAACCATTGGTTCGCTTTTGATTTGTACTACATTCACAATATAGACACCTTTGGCAGTATAAACACTGGACTGTATAAGGTAAAAAAGGCAATTCTTCCATTAACATGATTTAGTATTGGAAACACTTCAAGAGTTGTCAGTGTTTTGCATTTCCAGGGGGTCGAACCAAGGCAAATTTGCTTCGGTGTCTGTGATTATTTACCTTATCACTCTGCCACACACTACACTCTTTTCAACCTGTTCATCAAGTTCCAACTATCCACATTTTAATTGTCATAATAAAACAGACACCACGATATATAGGGATGTGGTATTGAATTGAAGTTATACACAATTGAATGGTCATGGTTTGCGCAATATTTGCTAGTACTTATTTTAATCAAGGCTGCGAGCTTGCTATAATCAACAATCCCGTTAAACATACATTTGTCAGTGTAAACTAAGTGTCGCGTAATATAGCAAAGCAAATCCATCCCATAATCCGGGTTATTGCTTCAAGTGCTGTCTAGAATTTTTCTACAGCATATGGTCAAAACGGGACACACTTACTTAGGAGTGATTTCCATCATTTTCAGCGCCACACTTCTGCACATTACACGCAACAATAAATTATATACAAAAAGACTTTGGTTATATTCCTCTTTAAATTAACGTGGCATGTATTTAGACCTAAATCTTCAGCTAGCAGCCCCCATCCTGTCATTAATGAACAGACACCAACTAACATGTAGAATCTAACAATAATTGATTGCGCGGGTGGTGGTAACAATTATTTAAATCAAGTTTGCGAGCTTGAAGTAAACACAAATCCCATTGTATTTCACCAGTCGTCGAACAACATAACAAAATTACCGCCAGCAACAGCGCACTGACGCGTTTCGACCTTCCATGATCATCATCAGAGTACGACGGCAAACTGACTATCGAGGATCAAACCGCATTGAATATATATGGAAATCAAATTTAGATATGCGGCTCTCACCTCTAGCAGTCTCGCATACATTGAATTGACTGGAAATGTCGGCTACACAATTTCTATGCAGTCACGAACATTAACTGTTTGCAGCTTTCGCTAAATATACATATATAGGCAATACAATTT
>JAQBSW010011687.1:0-19210 GCA_029291075.1 Eudiplozoon nipponicum
GGAGTGAAAAAGAGCATATAAGTGAATTTAGACAAATTATTAGTGAGATTTACGAAAGAGAGAGAGAGTGAGGGGTAGAGAGAGAAGGAATACCTTGCTACTATGAGTAAATTTATCAGGATAACTCACAGAAATGAGGCAAACTAAACCTCTCCACAACACCATTATGGCCAAGTTAGCATTCGGGCAAGGCGACATCAGCCATATAATTACCGTAATTGAAATTCGTACTTTAGAAATCTGTTTTAAAGACGATACATCTGACAGATTTGTGATGCTTTCTTAATAGACAACTCACAATTAGTTTACAGGACTACTGTGGATAAAGACTGAAAACACGAAACTAGGACACGCGCATATAATACGCCTATTGAGATTGACACCAGCTATGTTTGACTAATATTTGTCTCATGTCAACACCCGCCAGTGTCCAACTAGTCAGCCATGATCTGTTATTGAAACAGACAACACCCATTGTAATTACCTGATCTGCGTTTTGACTAACGCAGCTTTCATTGTTCCAGTAATTTTCTTTTTTCATAATATTTCGATCTTCATTACCGTAGATCTTCATCAGATGCATTTCACGAAACAAATGAAATGCATCTGATGAAGATCTACGGTAATGAAGATCGAAATATTATGAAAAAAGAAAATTACTGGAACAATGAAAGCTGCGTTAGTCAAAACGCAGATCAGGTAATTACAATTATTCCAGGTGCGCATCAAGGCAACTCCTTCAAGAAACACCCATTGTGTTGTAGAACAACAAGCTACGAAACAGACGTGTCCAGATTCAAGACCTTTCCGTGAGCAAGTACTGGGCAGTACATGAAGAGTTCGCTAGGAGGACGAAACCAGTCTACCGATTGAATTAAATTTTCTACGGAATGCTATGCGTAATTTATACTGAAAAAAATACACACAACGGGATCGGTGTTTATTTCAAGCTCGCTATCTTGGTTCATATAAATAAGAGAGTAAACAATTACTTCAATCAACGTTGCGAGCTTGATATAAACATCAGTCCCATTATGTACATACATTTGTCAGTATAAGCTAAGCCTAGTATAGTGTCTAAAAGGCAATTCATCTGGAAGCCGGATTCGTTCTTATTGGAAACTCTTCAAGTATTGTCCATAATTTGTCTGTGGCAGGGCTCGAACCTAGGCACGTCTGTTCGCGGCAAATTTAAGACAATACTTGCAGTTTACAATAAGGACGAAACTGGTCTACTGGATGAATTGCCTTTTATACACTATACGACGTTTATTTTATGCATAAAAATGAATAAATAATTGGATCGGTGTTTATATAAAGATCAAAACCTTGATTTAAATTAAAGTTATCCCCACCCGCGCAATCATTGATAGTTTAAGAGAGAGAACAGACAGCTCATGAGAAGCAAGCTCCAAATAGCGTAAGAGAGCCAGAATCGAAGTTGCACTTAGCCAACCAATCAATGAAATTGTCTGCACCTGAAGAAAAGACGCACTTTGTCACAGAAAATACTCCAAACATTGTTTTCACATGCATAAATACACACAATTACACGTGAACACACCACCACTGCTTTATTTTAAATGTGTCATAGAGACTCCAATTCCTTTATTTAAAGCATTCTCGTACACATTCATGCTAATCACACGCGGCTTTCACGCAACCTCGCGACTAATTATGAAATTGCATCACATCAACAAGTGCATCACTCTTTTTTATCCACTTTTTAAATGGGCGTTTACATAGATTTGCTTCCAACAAAGCAACGACTTATGAGAGTGCAAATGTAATAAGCCAAACAAATTCATTCTTAAAATCAGACACGCAAAGCATTTGAAATGAAAAAAGTGCGAATATCTGACATTATAATGTGGTACTAGCAATTACTGTTCAGTTGCCTGCAAAGGGTGACAACATGTCATGATATGCAGATTCCTAGTCCATAGCCTGACCAAACCCACTAGTTGAAGAGAGCTCCTCTTCAATCGATATACTACACTGTGGTTTTTGTTCATTTGGCGACACATAATAAATATTGCAGATTTCAAGCCGGAAAACTTTATTTTAAAAATTTTCCACCACCCGCGCAATCAAGGATTATTGAATTGTTTAAATTATATGCATGTGGTGAAGGTAGTAGAAAATCAATGTTCGTGTCTGCATAGTGCAGCCGATATTTACAATCAAGTACAATGTATACCGGACTACTAATTTTGCTCTCCTTGTAAATGAATTGCGGTTTGATCCTCGTTGGACAGTTTGCCGTCGTACTCCGATTATGATCATGTAAGTTTGAAACGCGTAAGGACATGTGACTGACAGTAGTTTTGCTGTTGTTTGACAACTGGTTAAATACAACAGAATTGATGCTTACCTAAAGCTCACAAACTTGATATAAAGAATTGTTACCACCACCCGCAAATCAATGATTGTTTAGCGGCGTGTCGCTGAATCTATTCCCAAAGTTATTAGCAAATACAAAAGATGAAGCTTTTGAAAAAGGCAAAACCATGATCTAACCTTTGAAACTATAAATATTGCGAATTATAGTCCTCTTAAAATTAATTTATATATTAACCTAATGTAGTCTGATGTTGACATGAATTGTTCATTAGCGAAAATTTTCCTCAGGTAGTCCAGTTCTTCCTCGATCTTGTGTTCAGAGCAGATCTTCCTGATTCTGTTCGCTAGATTGTTAGCTAAGTTACTTTTGTGAGATTTTGGCACACTGCTGTTGTAGTGAACATATTTCCCAGTGAAAGTGGATGATAGCCATTTATTTCGAGACTACAATACTTCACTTTACAATCTTTCATTTATATACATACTCAGTTTTCATTTGATTATATGGGTGGCAACTAGTCTGACTCAGTTTTGCTTCTATTTCTTATTTTGGCTGATCAGTAAGTGTATATGCGTACGTGTCTGTGTCTCTGTTTGCGCGTAAAGGTCTTTCTCGCTGTATTGCAAAGTGATACAATTAAACAGTCATTGCATGTGCGGGTTATGGTAATAATTCTTTAAATCAAGCTTGCGAGGTTGAAGTAAACACCCATCCCATTGAATTTAACCAGTTGTCGACGGTCGTTTAAATTAACTGATCTGCGTTTTGACTAACGCAGCTTTCACAAGTTTAACAAACGAAACTAATGAAACAAGCTTGCTTAATTAGTTTTGTTTGTTAATAGATCAGATCTTGCACGTCATACAGTAGAGACAGGATATACAATTAACTGGGATGGTTGCAAACGCGTATCAATTTGGCCGCAATAGATAGACAAAATTGATTAGAAAGTACAACTAAACTAAATCGAGAGATAACATAATGAAGGAAACAGTCGTAGAAAAATCACTAGGTCCGATTTGGAATACAGTATTAAATAATGGTAGGAAGCACAGGTTGCACGAAACAGAATCGGAAACTCGCTGAAAATAAAGAATAGGAACATTTGATTACCACTAACTTACAGATGGGGGTGGATGATTAATTAAATATCTCTTAATTAACTTTCGGATTACCTTATAATTTCAAGTTAAAAACAATGGACTTGGTGTTTATTTCAAGCTCGCAAACTTGATTTAAAGAATTGCAAAGTGATGTCTGAAATCTGGTCATGCTTGTATCGATGGATTGAGAATTATCCAACTTTTCGAATTGTTAGCTGTTAATTGTTCGAATGGTATTTTCCTGAGTGTTGTCTTTCATTTCGTTTTGTTCCTCAATTTCGTTTAGTTTGCCGTCGTACTCTGATGATGAAAGTTCGAAACGCGTCAGTACGTGTGACTGTCAGTAGTTTTGCCATGTTGCTCGACAACTGGTTAAATAAAACAGGATTAGAGCTTACTTCACGCTCGCAAACTTGATATATAAAGAATTGTTACTACCTCCAGTGCAATCAAAGATTGTTTAAGCGATGTGTTTCTGAAACTATTCCCAAAGTTGTCGAAAAAGGCAAAACCATTGTCTAACCCTTTAAACTATAAATATGGCGAATGATAGTCCTGTTAAAATGAATTTATATATTTGTCTTAGTATAAGATTTCCTGACACAATCATCTTATTTATAACGATAAAAAAGCTTAAAAACATGTGTCGCCAGTAATCACGAAACGCGTGTGTACATTAGACCAATTCTTTCGTCCAGGCTGACGGTAAGAAATACATATATTTTATTGGTCAACAACAAAGTATATTAAATTATGAAGGAATAAAAAAAGTACATTTTTATAACGCGCAACCAAGAATATGAAAAAGTTCATCACATTTTTAAGATACATTTTTGCAAAACTGGGAACTGATCAATTAACCGGTCCTCGTTTTGCGAAACACCACGAGGACAGTGGGCGTAAAAACTTTGCTTGCAAAACAATGACCAAGCAACTAATCACGTTTTCAATTCACTTAATCAAAGGTAGCTTTGAAGCGATTGCGAGACACACATGTAGTAATACGCAAGGTAGCATACATATAAACACGAGGACAAACGTTTAGTTTGAGAAGAAACATGTTTCGCGACAGAGAATAGATTAATTAATTGACGACTGTTCTGTCCAAATTTGTGTTTAAAATCGTTTTTACTCAAGGTATTTTGGTTTCCTGGTTCGGTTGTCTTTTCCCACGAAAAGCTCATCCTACAAAAAAGTTGACAATTATTAAGTCAAGTGGTAAATTTAGTTGAAAATGTTTCATTTATACTTCTGGTAGATCGCCAAACCGTAACTGTCTGCACGTGTACACTCATCGAAGTGAAGTAACAGTAATCTAAGAACACCTACTGATGGTTCATTAGATGAGCGTACGCCATGTCTGTGTGTATGTACGCATGTTTGTTTTTGACTGAGATACAATCAGTTACTGCCCATATACACTCATCCAAGTGAGATTACAGTGATCTAACAACATCCGACAATTTACTAGATAAGCGTACGCCACGCCCGTTTGCGTGTGTTTGTGTGTAGGGGCGTTTGTTTGGGACGGAGAAGCAATCAGTTATATAACAGGTCCAATAGAAAATATCCCCATGAATTACATGGATACAAACCTCTTAGACATGACATCCCTATATCCAAATCTGTATATACGATTCTAGAATGATATATTAGTTCCTTGGAACAATTGACAGGGTGAAGTGATACATTTTTAAACTTAACCAAGCAAGTGAGTGAACTGAAATTTACTTTTCAAAATAAATTAGATGGCGAATTGCCGTTTCTGGATTTCAAATTAATTATAAGTGATAATAAATAAGAAAGAGATATTCATAGGAAGGATACTTACTCAAGTATCCTTCTTCATTTCAAGTCAAATAATCCCTATAGAATGAAATTCGGTATCTCATAATCGACAACAATTGGAAGCTTGAGACTAACGGATACACAAAATAGGGATTGGGTTGGGTAGACTGTGAAAAATATTCCGTGCTAATGGTACCCTCTAAAGTTAATAGAAGCAACTATGATAGGCGTCTAATTAAGTAAATCTAATCATAAATTGGAATTGCGCGAAGTCAGATTGAGCAAAAGAGGATAGGTAGGTCATGGTAATACCTGACTCCAAACTAAGTAGAAAAATAAAAACAGTAGCGATGGAATATAATATACGTACAAACTTGCAACAGACCTTTACTCTAGGCACTGAACCTCAAAATGAGAAAATTGAACCGTTAGACACAGCAGGAGTGCATGCACTCAAAGATGAGCATGTTAATAGATCAGATCTTGCACGTCATACAGTAGACAGGATATACAATTAACTGGGATGGTTGCAAACGCGTATCAATTTGGTCGCAATAGATAGACAAAATTTATTAGAATATCCAACGAAACTAAATCGAGAGATAACATAATGAATAAAACAACTGTAGAAAAATTACTAGGACCGATTTGGAATACAGTAATAAATAATGGTAGGAAGCACAGGTTGCACGAAACAAAATCAGAAACTCGCCGAAAATAAAGAATAGGAACATTTGATTACCACTAACTTACAGATGGGGATGGATGATTAATTAAATACCTCTTAACTAACTCTCGGATTATCTTATAATTTCATCCTTGATAACTTGGTATCTCTATGTATCTATTAACCTAGGCTCTTTTTACGTTTTTTTGAAAAAAGAGCAACTTTTTTGCACTATTAATATAACCTTCATTTCAGTAGGTAATTTTCGAATTTATTTTATGACATTTTATTTTAAATTCCTATCCTAAAGAATCTTTTCATACTTAATTTTATTTTTACTAACACTTATTTATCAAACGTAAAAAAGGTTCCCTTGGGTATTAACAATATTTTGTCCCCTAGCTTACCTGGATGCCACTCGTAAATTCTACATTTATAACAGAAAGTGGAAACAGAATTTGACATTTATAACTTTAGATACTGTTTTTTTGCGGAGAAACAATATATATATGCAATTTTGTATTAAGTGTTGTGCACCTAGTATCAAATTAGTTCAAGTATGTCCAGAAGGATAGACCAAAGAAAGCATTAACGGAAATTATATTCTCGTGCACATTCGTTCCGTACTTACTGCCGACTAATCGGGAAGAGTTGGTATTACGACTTTTACCAACTATATATTTGGGGGAGGAATGTGGGAAACTTGGACGATAATATCTCCTATACGAATGTGTAAACCTGCAGTAGAGAAGCTAACCTCATATGAAATCTTCGACAATGTAAACTCAAAGCCAACTCACTATATATCATATATACCGAGCCTTTAAAGGGTACCAGCCCTATGGATTTTGATTCGGTACATGGTACAAATACTATATGGTACATCCAAAAGGATTTCAAGATACGTTAATTTTCACCAAAATTCGGAAATAAAACAACTTATGAACACCTGTTACTCCAGCATATCTACTGAATTAACCTATGTCATGATTACCGCGAAAAGTGATGTGATATCGATCAAGGTCAGAGTGTATGCATTTTCTGAAGTAACAGATGTTCAAATGTAGCTTTAATTCCCAATTTTGGTGAAATTTAGCATATTTTGAAACGCAGTGTTGGTACCGTTTACATATTCGGAAACCATAGTGTTAGTATGAGGAACCGACTGAACAAATATAGTGTTAGTACTCCTTACAGGCTCATTATATATATTTTATATAGTGAGTTGTCTTTGAAGTCCCATTATCGAAGACTCTATATGAAGTTCGATCTACTACTGCAAGTTTACACACTCGTAAAGGGGATTGAAACGCTCTATTTGAACTAATTTTTTACTAGGTGCGTAACACCTAATACACATTGACATTTATATCTTTACTTTTACTTGGGTGAGTGATACACGTGCAGCTAATAATATGCATTTGATTACTACTACGTCCTAAATAGACGCACACACAAACATATACAAAGGATTTGTGTATGCTTATCCAGTGAATCTTCAGGTGTCATTAGATCACCGTAGTTTCCCCTTGATGATCGTACACGTGCAGTAAATGAATACTTCTCGGTCCAAAACAAACATGCGCAAAAACACACAGGCATAACATACGCTCATCTACTGTTATTTCACTTTGATGAGTGTACACGTGCAGACTCATACATGCACATACATATATGGAACACACTTATATAGTGAACAGACAGTTATGCTTAATAGACATACCTGTATCTATATATGAAATAGTTTAAACTACATTTAATACTTGACGTCATAATTGTCAAATTGTTTGGGGGGGATGAGCTTTCCATTGAAAAAAGCTTGAGAAAGAGGAAAACGAAATATCTTAGGTAAAAATGAGGACTGGAATCAAAAATCTTGTTGGACATATCAATGTTTCGGTAAAAAAATCATTCAGTTTTGCTTTAATGCTTAAATAGCAAATAAAAATTAGCCGTTATTCATATGTATGCATAACAGTTTAATCCTTTAAATAAGGCTCGCGCAATTAATGGCATTTAAAGTTTAATCATTGTTGCTTAATTTTGTGTCATAGTTTGATGATGAAAATATAACGAACGAACGCGTCATCGCGTTTAGGTGATGGTAGATCTTATGTGGTATGAGACAATTTCAAATTAGTGTTGGTGTTTATTTAAAATCTGAAATTTTCGTTTAGAGAAATTTTCATCACTTGCGCAATCGATTACTGTTTCTTTCCGCGGCATATTTTGATTCTATAAATATGCTAAAATCCATCTAATATTTAGTGTGATTTCTGTAAAAGAAAAACAAGTATTCGTTGATTTCTGTCATTACTGCAAGAGCTGGTGGTACATATTATCAAAATTCTATCAGTCGATATAAACACCTGACCCTTGTGTACATACATGTGTCAGTATAAACTAAGCATTGTATAGTGTGGCAAGGGCAATTCATCCAGTAGACCGGTTTCGTCCTAATTATGAACTTTTCACGTTGTACCCAGAATTTGTCGCGGATAGCGCTCGAACCTAGGCACGTTCGTAACTAGAAGTATCTTCAATGGGCTAACGGGGCTATGGCGGTGGTGTCACCAGGGCGTGGTGGATTTCCGACCGGCAATCGGATCTCCTATAAAAATACCACATGAGCCCGACGACGGCACCATGACTCGGCGTGTGTTCCCCGCCACAAAAGGGGACAACAGCCACAGGATTACATGGACTCCTGGACAGTACCCCGTACTTCCGAATGGCGAATGAGCTCTCAACAGCCACCGGCAACCATGCAACTTACTGCTGCCCTGGCAGACTGCGCTTGGATGTGCAAAGGCTAGAGGTGCGTCCTCGATCAAAAAGCCGAGTGGTGAGGGGACATCACTTGTACCAAATTCCCAAGAAACTACATGAAATCAATGGAGCCGGCTTATCCTCCAAAAGGAGTCAGCCGCAGTAATATCGGATCTTATTGTCATTCACAATACGTTAAGATTTTCACCATCCACTCCAGATTATTAAGATTTTTAGAATTTTAGAAATATTTTCGTTGGAATGAAGGCTGTTCGAGTTTAACATCTATTAAAGTAATTGTTATCACCGCCCAAGCGACAAATTTTCGTTAAATTATATAAATGTTCAATTCAATACTACTTCGGGTAGTGTCTGTTCTATAATGACAGATTGGGGATGGTTAGTTTGTACTTGAGGTCTAAAAGATGCCAAATAGACTCCACATAAAGGAAGGACGAACCAAGAAACGTTAGTTAGTATATAACTGTAAATTGTGCGTAGTTTGCGGCAGGGTGGCTCAGTGGTTAGAGCACCAGATTCCGAAGCAAACGTACCCAGGTTCGAGTCCTGTCCGCGGCAAATTCTGGACAATACGTTATGTGTTCTCAATAAGGACGAAACCGGTCTACTGAATTAGTTGACTTTTCAACACTATACAATACTTCGTTCATACTGATAAATGTATGTGCATAATGGGTCAGGTGTTTATATCAAAATCGCAAAATCGATTATAGTAAAAATAGAGGTTCTATACTATTGGCTTAAATCGGATAGAAAAATAAAGAAAGATGTGTGGAAGGATACATACAGAGTGGAGAACAGAACACAGAAAAACAAGATCAGTTTAGGTTCCCTGAGCTCCGATCTTTATGGGGGCCTATCTAAAAAGAACAAAAAAAGAGATTGCTGAAAACAAATAACTCAGTTGTTAATAATAAAACTATTCCGAGTCTGGCAAATGAAAAGGCGTCATTTTTAAATTACACCAAGCTGTGTTCACACTTACACGAATTCGCATTTGATGTGGATCCACAATTAGCGTTCGAGTTGAATGTCATGAAACGTTGAGTGCCTGACGACTGATTCTTTGCGCATGGTAGACGAACTGAATCTGTCATAGTCGGTGCACATGAGGTTGAGTTAAGACCTACATAATTCGTGGACATTTGTCCACCGGAACATGTTGTCCCAGCAGCCGACTCAGTGTAGAGTGACATTGTCATTAGACCACCAGACAATACGTTTAAATGTGCTTGCGAAGGGGCTGCAGTTGATGTCGATTCAGACGAAAAGACGTTATCTCCGACCGCCGATTTGGCGCAAGATGAAGCTGTGGACGATAGTGTAGTCGTTGAACTAGAAGAATCATTAGATTCCTGACGTCTAGACGAAGAGAGTGAAGCAGCTAAAGCTGTTGTATCACGAGAGTCTGTTTTTTGCACCACCTTCAAAGACGAGTTGCAAAATATATCTTTATTAAGTCTGCATGGCTAGTGAACACTACTCCTTAAATATGCAACCGATTGATACCAAATAAAATTGTAGAATTGAAATTAAACAGAACTGCATTCTAAAAGCATGCATGCAAACATATATATATATAAGCATATTTGAAACCAGGCCTTTCTAAAGGTTACTTTTGTAGCTTCTAATTTATAATTTAATACTTATAACTGTGAAACTGATCCGATAATTTATACTATAGTGCAAGTTAATTTGCTGATTATGTTATAATTTAATATTGCCACGTTTGGAATTAAAAATAACTTGTAACCCTATTGAAACACGAATAAGACAGTAAAACGATATTTTGAAACTGTGGATTTCGGAACAAGTCGTCATGGCTAGACGATAAATGACTGATAAGGACATTAAATCTTTTTATTAATCGTTATTTTCAACTAGTAGTCGATCCTGTTTTGCTGTCACTATTATTTGTTTATCTAACGTGAGATGGTTCAAATTGTGTCTTCATAATAATATTCCTTGTTCGAGTATTAAGACATCATTCGTTGAACAGTTCATTATATGCGCTAAATATAATTTACTAAATTCGTCTTATTATGAATTATATAGTGTATAAATGTTCCTTGTGTCCTGAAGTTTTATCGTGGTCATCAGTTTATTTTGTTTAATAATAATAATAATAATATTATTATTCACGTGGGATTTTTTATCAGCGCATTTATCAGTCTCACAAAAAATGTTTTTTCTCCATATATTCTGTGATTTCATTTCTCGGGAGTAATTTATACAACTTAACGATTAGCACACTGAAGCGACAAGAATGAAAAACTATCGAAAAGCCTTCCATACAAGAGAAGGCAAGTTATAACTGATAACTGATAACTAGAGAAAGTCCGTCAGATATATATATATATATATATATATATATATATATATATATCTTATAATTAGGAAAACAACACATAAATAACAAAGTGGATAAAGGCCATTTATTTCGTGAATACTAAACATCTCTTATACAATCATATATATTTATACATTTTGGGTTTTCAATTGATTATGCAATTGGTAACAAATCTTACTCGTTATTAATGTTGTTTCTTGTTTTGACTAGTTGGTGAGTGTGTATGCGTTTGTGTTTGTGTTGTGTATGCGTGTTTGTATGTAAAGGTCATTCTCGCAGTATTGCGAAGTGATGTCTGAGATCTTGTCATTATTGTTTTGGTATCTTGAGAGTTAGCCATTTGTGCACATTGTTCCCTGTTACATGTACAAGTGCTATTTTTCCCAGTATAGTTGATCGTTTCACCCCGCTGCGCAAGATTGCTATTTTCGCTTGGTAACAACGCTAATGTTGATTGCAATGTTAAACGCTCACATTGTTTGGAGACTTCTGTCATCGTATGCGCCTCTGTTATTTCCACTTCACATTGTTGCCAATCCGATTGTACGTTTGTTGATTCTAGTAGAGGGCCTAATGGTTCTTGGCTGGATACTAGTAGATTGTTGTTGAATTTTGTTATTCTTGGCCAGTCGATAAGGATATCATGTTGATGAAACTTTTGAATGTTAAGGTCAGGTGCTTGTTGTTTTATGTAAAGTGCTTCGTAGATAAATAATAATTTTTCGGACTTTGCTTTATGTAAAATTGTGAAATTGGTCGAATTGACAGGGTGCCCCGTTGCCAATATATGATCGGAAATAGCTGATTTTCCTGACGGTGGCAAGCCTTTGTTAATCAATTTCTGTGGCAAATGTTGCTGGATTCTGCTTATCAATTGCTTCTTCGTACGTCCGATATATGTGCTACCGCACATACATGAGAATTTGTAGACTATGAATGATTTGGAGAGAATTGGCAATTGATCTTTGGCATCCAACCTCATGATTCTCTGTGTACTGAATGTCATATTAACTTTAACACTGGGAAAGTTGTCCTTAGTTATTCTATTCAGCCGCCGTGCAATTATTGAGGCTGGTATGTCGCCTCTAAATGGTAAGTTCAGGAAAACCTGCTTGCCGGTATCCTCTCTAGTACGAATCTGCCGTGGTCTGATGTTGACATCAATGAACCGCTCTGGGTAGTTGTTCATTAGCAAAATTTTCCTCAGGTAGCCCAGTTCTTCCTCAATCTTGTGTTCAGAGCAGATCTTCCTGATTCTGTTTGCTAGGTTGTTTACTAAGTTTCTTTTGTGGGATTTTGGCACACTACTGTTGTAATGAATGTATTGTCCGGTGTAAGTAGATTTTCTACGTATAGCCAGTGTTATATATATATATATATATATATATATATATATATATATAAACACATAATTAAAGACATAAATGCATATATTCACACATGTAGACAGGAATAAATACATACATTCATATATACATGCATGCATATACATATACACACATACTTGTTAAATACAATGGGATTGGTGTTTATTACAAACTTGATTTAAAGAAATGCTTGCATACTGCTAGAAAACGGCACCACAAATAGTTATGCATTAACAAAGAAGAATTTAAAGAAGTTTGGCTTTATTTTAACATAAATGGTTGGAGGAAATTCAAAAGACGAAGCCTTACGTAACGTCAATTGCAAGCTTTGCATATCTTTCAAAATTAACAGATATTCTACCTGATGTGGACCCACATGTAAAAAAACACAAACGAAAAGCTATCTCCAGTAATGCAGATGTAAATGCATACTATCTTTTAAAAACACTAAATGCGTCTGTACTTAGGTGTCTTTTTCTGAGCATTATGTTGGCACTACAAATGATAATATCCTACTTAATCGACGAAAATATCATAATGTGTTTTCAACATAGGCAATTATGCGTTTATGAAGTAGAAACGGGTAAGTGATAAAGCTATGAAAACATCTGAGTATGGTTCGCTCATTGCATTCTCGAAATTGATACGACTTCGGGATGAATGCAACAGGTCAAGCTTCAGCAATGCTAGAACAATGTGCAATTTTTTATTAGATATTGCTTGCCTAGTAACAATTTAGTTCAGATAGGTCCAAAAGGTTGTGGCAAGGTTATCATGAAAGAATGGCTTACCGGCTTCGGTGGTAACTTTTGCAAACGTAACACCGGCGCAAATATACCGTGTCCAGGTGGGCAGGTAAAGTAACGAACCCCTGCAACTGCACCATCATTTCGACCAGCTTTTCTGTCCAAGTGAATACCAAACCAAATGCCCTGGGCGAATTGTGTTTCTCCGATAAATCGGACTACACCTTTTCGTTTACCAGCTACGAGAACGCGATCACCAATTCCTATCTGCGCAGCTAACTCCGATGGTGAGCGAGCACGTCGGCCTTTATTTGAAAAATATAAAAAATGAAGCCATAACACGAATGAAAAGACAGTATCAACGATTAATATCATACATCTATTGATATATATATATATATATATATATATATATATATATATATATATATATACAATTGAGGGATTTTGATGATATATATGCTGTCAGTATAAACTGAACTTTGCTTAATGTAGCAAAGGCAATTTATCCAGTAGACCAGTTTCGTTATTATTGGGAACTCATCAAATACAGTACAGAATCGTTTGCTGCTTCGATGTCTGATACTATCCACTGCGCTACACCTACCACATACTAAACGCAATTCAAGTCATATAGTAACGTAATTTTTTGTTTATCCTCACGTCTATATGCCGCCAATTTGGCTTCATTTCGACTTAGCGTAATAATTACTTGATAAATTGCCTTTGCAACCTTCAGTAGTTTTTAGCGTATACCGAAATTATAAATCTCTCCAAAATCAAGCCATAAAACTTCAATTCAATGTCATCGAATTTTGCCAATTTGTACGGAAGATTGCGGAGAGTTAATTGGAACTTTAGGTCTAAAGCTATTCCACATAGACTCCACCTGAAGAAAACGCAAACCAAGCACATAGGTTAGTATATTACTGAAAATTGCGTGTAGTGTGCGGCAGATGTGACGCAGCAGTTAGTCCCAGACTCCGGAGCAAGACTCCCCATTTAAAGCCTGTTTGCGGAAAATTCTATACAGTACTAGACGAGTTCCCAATAAGTACTAAACTGGTCTACCGGATGAATTGGTTTTGCTATCTTATAACATTCTTAGTTAAAACTTATATATATATATATATATATATATACACATATATATATATATATATAATAGATGAAGACAAATTTCTTTGTGAATATTTTGTATAAGATCTTGTCATAAATATTTCGCATAAGCTTAACTACACGAAAACATTATTTATTACTGAGAGATAGAATGGACTATATTTCACGCATATACATTCATAGTACACTTTCCATGTGCAAAAATATAAATAAATTTTATCAGATACAAGAAACGCTTCTTTCGCATGGTCTTCTTTATATATAAATTAAAAGGCAAAACAAGATAGAAATATGAAAACATGGAGAGTGTGAAAAAAGGAAACCAATCAATTGCGTGTGTCACCTCCAGTTCAAGCTCAATGCCTGAACATGCTTCTTCTGCTTGCATAAATCCGGCTGCTATTTGTTTATCCATAAGGCTTCGTATGTGGCTAGCTCCCTTTTGTTTTTTCATTTAGTTATTACATTGAATGCTACGTCTGGAGAACATACGTGCGATGTTTCGACGATGTGTTGCGCAATTGCAGACGTGTATTCATCATTTGATTTAAAACAGGCGTTTAAGTTACAATGTTCTCTCATTCGAGTAATTAACCGTCTGGTCGATCGGCCTACGTAAGTTGATCGACAACTTGCGCATGTATATTGGTAAATAATATTTGATGTCGACATTAACGGCTGTTTCTCTTTGATTGCTGGTAACAGCAAGTGTGTTACCCTAAATAACACTCGTAGTTTAGCTGCATTAAATGTTCGTGTTAATGCCGCTTCAACTTTCTTTTGTGCTATTCGGGAAACTGCATTCCCCTTAAATGGGATGTTCAGGTAGACTGTTTTCTTTTCTGATCCGTAATACGTCTGTTTCTGTTAAATTCCCCTTTTAATCATTGATTCAATTAATTGTTTAGGATAGCCATTAGACATTAAACCGTTAATTGCTTTATTATATTCGTTTTCTATTGAATTTTGTCTAACCAATCTGTCAATTCTTGCAAAGCTGCCACGAACTGTTGATAATTTATATTGAAACGGCACAAAACTGCTGTAATGCAAATACTGTGCAGACCATGTTGGTTTATGGTAAATTGTTCTGTTTAATTTACCATTAGTTTCTTTCTTTAATAGTACATCTAAGAAAGGCAGACGTTCATCGTTCTCCTGCTCTGACGTGAAATCGGTATTCTTGTGGACTTTGCTGAAACTTTGAAGCAATGTTCGTGATTGCGATCTGTTCTTAAGGACAAGGAAAATATCATCCACGTACCGTATATATTGAGCACATTTACTTATGTCACATCTAAATGAGGTGTTCTCCAGATTCACTAGAAAAATCTCAGTAAACACTGGAGATAAGGGGCTGTCCATTGCCACACCATCAGTCTGTTTATAGATGCTTCCATTAAAATGAAACCGTACGTCTTTCGTGCATAATAAGATAAGCTTGCGTAGAGTGTGACCTGGCACCGGCGATGGTAATATGTCGTGTTCTACCGCTTTGACTATAATGTCAATGGTTTCATCGATTGCAACATTTGTAAACAAAGACGTAACATCAAAAGATAACATAATCTTGTTTTTAACATTTATATCTTGAATTTTGTTTACAAAATCAAACGAATCGGCAACCGAATAATTACCTAGTAGTTTACGTAATGGTTCAAGTATACGAACTAACCATTTAACTAGTGCATGAAACGGAGAATTGACCATTGATAAAATTGGCCTCATAGGACAACCTTTTTTGTGTTTTTGGTAATCCGTACATTGTTGGTGTAGATGATCCAACTGGCTTGAGCTTCTGTGCAGTGGCCTCATCAATTAAACCGGCATCTGTCAAGATCTTAATTTCATTTATTACTTTGCGCTCCACTTCGTCTATTTCATCTGATTTATCGTCTAGACGCGTGAATTTTGTATTGTCATTCAACACGTTTTCCATCTTTTGTAGGTAGTCTGATTTGTCCATTATAACAACGCTCTTGCCTTTATCAGCGCGTAGTATTTTGATGTCTGCATTTCTGCTGATATCTTTAAGCGAATTTAAATGTTGCTTTGTCAATGCACACACACACACACACACACATATATATATATATATATATATATATATATATATATATAGAGAGAGAGAGAGAGAGATGTTCATTAGTAGATACTTGAGGAGATAATGAGAAGAAGCGTTTCTTGTATCTGATAAAATTTCTTTTTATTTTTGCACATAGAAAGGGTACTATGAATATATATATATATATATATATATATATATATATATATATATATATATTCATAGTAGCCTTTCTATGTGCAAAAATAAAAAATTTTATCAGATACTAAAACGCTTCTTTCTCATTATCTCCTCAAGTATCTACTAATCAACTCTCTCTCTCTCTCTCATATATATATATATATATATATATATATATATATATATATATTGGAGTATGTAAATGGCTATATTTAGATATGTTCTAGCAGATTCATAGGTGTTCCTGAAGGATGACTGCAATTTCTTGTCTGTTTGCATTATAAAGACCTTCGCTCGGTGAACGGGCTATTGTATAGTAATTAATATTTTTCGCCAAATGACATCCAAAAGACTATCACCAGATCCATTGATCAAACTGGTACACTTTCTATGGTGTTCCTGCGCACTGACAGAAAACAAACATTGACCGATCAAAAGAAAATGATCGGCCTATGCATGATCCAACACCACGGTCCCACTTGCATGGTTTACGTTGCCACGCTGTATAGCAAGATGTTTTCGATGATGGTATAAATTAGAGTCCACCACGAACAGGTTGAGGAGAAGGGAAAAATTAAAGATCCAGAAGCCGTTGCCACAGATATTTTTTGCAATAATTAACCAGTCTACAGCGCCGTATCCCGCAATTTCTTGACCTGGCTTAGCCTTTAAGATATCGTGAACCAATCTGACGACTGACTACCACTCAAGGAAAAGTACGACTTCGGCCGTGAAGGACAAATTGACCAAACAAAACAATTTCCCCCAATTAACATGAGCCAAGATATAGAATTTGTTTGAAGTAAGGCTCCACAGAAGACCAGCAAAATTAGGTGGAAGTACGCTTCGTGCATAGTTGGCCAAGTTCTGTTTGAAACACATCAGAGATAGCGTCGCCAGTCTCTATTTTCCTTTGTTAACACGCAGTTCGAGCAAAAAGCCAAAGAAAAGGTAATTGACGATGGTGAATTCACAACAACAAAAACACAGTTTATTTTTCGAAATCTCGAGTTACCTGGTGACTTGACTTGGTTTATGCCGCCTTCTATTCAAATACAATTCTGAAGCAACTCGCACAGGAGATTATCAAAACTTTTGCACGTTCATTATCTGAACGTAGTTAAAAAAGATAGGCACCACAATTGTATTGAGTTATTTCCTTACCCTATATTATCATTAAAAAGGGAGAACTCGTTTGAGATAACAAAATAGCTGGGCTGACCGGTTCAGCATGTCGCACAAATACACTTTTTTTCTGTGTTTCTCATCAAAGCCAAGAAAAGGCAAAAGAACAACGCCACTTACCAGTGTCGACTTTAGCTTCAACGTGTGAAACATCGATCGGCGCACATTGTTGTGGATGGGGCTCAAACTTTGAGTGTTGCATAACTGAACGCGCCTGAAAGCTGGAGTCGCCAGCAACCGCTTTGTAAACACGACCAATTGGAGCAAAAATACCACACCGTGGCGGACAATCAAAATATTGAACCTGAAAACAGGTTGAAATGTTTTTTTATCGCTCCTCTGCAGAAAATGATAGAATATGTACTAACGGATCTAGAATAATGTGTGTAAATACTTTTTGCCTCGTCTAAACAGGGTATGGTTATGTCCATAATGGACTAATTCGCATAATTAATGGTAAAGAGAGAAATTTAACTACCAACTATTTCGTCCGAGCCATGAAATGTATTCCCAACGATGCGGAACCGATTTAAATTGAGACGAATGTCTCTGTATAAAATGGTGGAAGGTTAGATTGCTGCTCGAGACAGTTCTGTGATTATGACGCTTACAATTACTTCAAAGTCACAACAAACATGCGTGGCTATTGATAAAAGCTAAGAACTGAGCGATCGACCAATGGTTTCTCCGTGCGGTCGTTGTCCTTCTTCGACACTCATATGTGCTCAAATACTAACAATACACGTAAATATGTTACAGGTAATTCGAGTAACCAACTGATTGGCAACTCTGCTCGAAATTCTTATCTGTCGATGACAGGAAAGGAGAGGTCCTAGAAAATATTTGGTCAGTAAAGTGACTGTGACTGTCATTAAGTGGAAAACGTGACAATTTGACCAAAAGTTAATAATTCATGAATCATTCCAATCGGCAACATTATCACAGATCTCGCCAATACTAAAGAGATACAGCCATCTTATCACGTAATAAACTACATATTCTGAGTTACTGGGTGGAAGTGCGGTAAGATCGCTAATGAGCAGGATTTCATGTCGTAAAGCACAGAGTTTCCAAAACACAAACTATTGTGATAGGGCGGATCCCATTTTCGTGGATTAACTTGAACTATACTCTCCAAATTGATTGTGATCGACTTAAGAATTACCTTTTCAGCGTCAAATTAAGTCCCCTTATGCTATTCGTCAATCTAGCACTAGCTGAGAAATCAGTGCTCCAATAGGCCTACGGTAAGTCTGGCAGAAATATTTTATAAAAAGAAAACTACTGGAACAATGAAAGCTGCGTTAGCCAAAATGCAGATCAGGTAATTTCAATTAATCCAGGTTCGCAATTAATAACTTCCTTCAAGGCCAAAGGACTGTCAGCATGCTCGTCTAACGAGGACTACTTATTGATGACCAAAACAACTATTGAGTTACACCCTTTAACCACTATATATTTTGGTCAAGAATGTGGGATAATAGGACGGTACAATCTCCTAGACGA
>JAQBSW010011688.1:0-19208 GCA_029291075.1 Eudiplozoon nipponicum
GGATGGCTCAGTGGTTAGAGCACCAGATTCAGAAGCAGACGTGCCAAGGTTCGAGTCCTGTCGGCTGCAAATTCTGGCCAGTACATGATGAGTTTCCAATAAGAACGAAACCGGTCTACCGGATGAATTGCCTTTTCTACACTATACAATTCTTAGTTTATACTGCCAATATGATTTGTTTGATTAATGAAATTAATCCTTTTTCGAAAAAAGATTTCGCGAATTATAGAAATCAGATAGTGAATGCCGAATAAGTGCGAAATCGGTCTAGTTGCTGAATTACACTTCCTTTCTTATGCATCGTCTAGTTTATTTTGGCAAAACGGTCTCTTTCATGATGACTGTTCGACGATGACTTGTTGGATTAAAATAGGTAGGAACCGTTGCCAATTTGATCAAAATGATTGAGAAAATGCATTTTTGTCTAAATATGGACCTCTGGAATTGTAGAAACCAATTAATGAACGCCGAATATGTGCGTAAACCATCTATTTGTTAAATTCGAACTCCGTTATTATGCTAAATCCAGGTAATTATGATAGCATGGTGTCCGATTTAATTATGACTTATAGACAATGGTCAGTTCCATAAAATAGGTAGAAAGCAAGGACAAAAGAATTTGTATGATTTACAAATTGCACTCTTGTTCAAATCCAAGCGTCGGAAACTTTAAAATTTGAATATTAAATGCCAAATAAGCGGAAAACGGTTTCGTTTTCTAATTATATTTGCTGTCTTAATCAATATTCAATTTACACTGATTGTTCTGCGATGTCTTTTTGGAAATATGGGTAGAAAAGAATGCTAAAAGAAGGGTATTATTAACAAAATAGATTTTTGTTCAAATCCAGGCATTGTAAGTTCTAAAAATTAAATAGTAAATGCCGAATAGTCGCGAAACTGTTCTAATTGACGAATTACACTACATGTAATCTTTTGTTTATTATGGCAGCATGGTGTCAATATTAGGATGACTGTTCGACGATGGCTGTCTGGGTGAAATAGGCGGGTGTCGATGTCAATTCGATCAGCATAATTAGCATAAGGCATTCGTGTTCAAATCCAGACCTCGGGAATTCTAGAAACTGCAGAATGAATACGGAATAAGTGCGAAATCGATCTAGTTGATGAATTACATTTGCTTTCTTGTGAAAATTATTGTTTATGTTGACAACAAGGTTTCTGCTTTTTGATAATTGATTAACGAAAACTGGGTCGAGTGATGCCAATAGAATCTGTTTCATAAGCAAAAAGCTCTCTTAAACGAACATTAGTTGCGTGGGTGGTGATAACAATTATTATAATCAAGGTTGCGGTCTTGATATAAACACCTGACCCATTAATTGCTTACATATGTCAGTATAAACCAAGAATTGTATAGTGTAGAAAAGGCAATTCATCCAGTAGACCGGTTTCGTCCTTATTGGGAACTCATCAAGTACTGGCCAGAATTTGCCGCGGACAGGATACGAACCTGGGCACGTCTGCTTCGGAATCTGGTGCTCTAACCAATGAGCTATCCTGCCGCCACACTGTAATTCTTAGTTTATACTGACATATGTAAGCAATTAATGGGTCAGGTGTTTATATCAAGACCGCAACCTTGATTATAATAAAAAGCTCTCTTGTTAAAATACAGGTATTACACAACGCAAGCCAAACGATTGCGAAACTGGTCTATTTGACGTATGCGTTCTTATGTGATATCTAGATTATGCTGACAATCTGGAGTCTGGTTTATGATGTTTGATCGACGAAGACTGGTTGGATGAAATAGGTAGGAAGCGCCGTCACGAGGATCATTGTTACTAATGAAATATGTTCTTGATCAATTATTGGCCTCAGAAATTCCAGAAACTAAATTGTGAACATCGAATAATTTCGAAACTCTTCTAGATGGCAAAATCATAGTTGATTTCTTATGAAATGTTACATTCATGTTGACAGCTTGGTGTCTGTTCTATGATGACTGGTCTACAAAGGCTTGTTTGATGAAATAGGTAAGAGGCGATGCCAATAGAATCCGTATGATTAACAAAATGATTAACAAATCCAGACCTCGCATATTTTAGACACTGCATAATGAATGAGGAGTAAGTGCGAAATTGATTTAGTTGATGAATTAAATTTGCTTTCTTGTGCAATGTTTTGTTTACACTGACAGAGTGGCGTGTGTTTTATGATGGCTGTTCGCAGATGGCTGTCTTTATATAATAAGTTGGAAGAGATTCCATAGGGATTCGTATACTTAACAAAATTCACTCATGTTGAAGTCCAGGCCGTGTAACTTCCAAAAAATAAATAATGAATGCAGAATTAATGCGAGACTGGTTTTGTGGCTGAATAACATTTACTATCTTGTGCAATGCTTTGTTTATTCATATACGGCGCTGTCTGTATTATGACGAATATTCGACGATGGCTGGTTGGTAGGAAGAGATTCTATTACATTACGTATAGTTAAGAAAATGATCTATTGTTCAAATCCAGGCATCGCAGCTTCTAGAAATTAGACAGCTAATGGCAACACAGTACGAACCTGGACTATTTGATGAGTTACATGTGCTTCATTAAGCAATATCTAGTTTATTCAGAAAGGATGGCGATTGTTTTCTGATGCCAGTTCCACAATGGCTGTTTGGATGAAATAGGCAGGACTCGATGCCAATGGGACCCGTATGATTGAAAGACATACCAAGAAAAACATGAGTTTTTCTATAATTAAAAAAATTTACCGGAGTACGCGGTATGGCTGTCGTAATATATGAGACTCAAGGTTCTATAGCCAATGCACCCTGGATAATGCCCCTTCTACACCGATTCTGGCAAGTTCTTGATGAGTGCTCAAAGGAAGACGAACCCGGTCCTCTTAACGAAATGCATTTGCCTTATTATGCAATGTTTGGCGCATACTGACAACACTTACGTAATCAAAATACTGTTACTATAAATTGAATTGTCTTAACCTACATGGCACGATGTCTGGTCTATTAGAACAGATCGCGGATCGATAATTAGTTCTTTAAGTTTAAAGTGATTTTAACTGAAACTCCAGAAGGAAACAATTATAAAAGTTTTACTGTTCTCGTACTGCCTACGTAATATAATGTATCCTTTTCTTTCGAATTATTCCAGGCAATTTAAACTCATTTGTTTAAATAAGTTTGCGAACTTGAAGTAAACACCAATCCAATTTTGTATTTAACCAGTTGTCGAACAACATAACTACCGTCAGTCACACGTACTGATGGGTTTCAACGTGTGACTAACGATAGTTTTGCTATGTTGTTCGACGACTGATTAAATACAAAATGAGATTGGTGTTTACACCAAGCTCACAAACTTTATTTAAAGATTTATTACCACCACCCGCACAACCAATGATTGCTTAATTTTAACGAATTACTTTGCAGATACCAAATAGTGTATTAAATTAACATAAATAGTATAGCATACAATGATTTGACAGCAGAACACGAGAACAGTTAATGCAATGTTCTTAACATGACAGCTCTTTTCATGAAGTATATAGAACAATAAAATGATAAATAATACACCATCAATAAAGTTAATGTCATATGAACATGATGGCTAGTTTCGAAAAAAATATGTTTCGAAACATAGCGACTTTGTCTACCACATCTTTAAATCTCTGCCAACAGGTAAAACCAGAAATAGAAGTTTAAAATTTGATTAACCATACTTACGAATTCTCGATAAACTAATTTTCACTCAGATAAAACTGGTTAGAATGATAAACTCTCTTGCGCAGTGCTGTCCTTCTTTTTGTGAATTTGACCGCATTTTTCTTGTGCGGGACAATTGATAGCACTCTTAGGTCGGTAAAATCTTGAATTTTTATCATTTTCAGTTGCTCTGCTTATTGGCTTCGATTGATGGGTACTCAGTTGTTCCTTCTTTTTTGAGCCTTCCATCAGCTGATTGACTGAAAATGACGCTGGATCAAGATTTTCTAAAGTTCTTTTCCCGATATTTCGAGTCCTCATTCCCAGTCTCATCTTCAGGGTTGACACAATACGCACAGGAGTAAAACACATTTGCCACAAATTGTGTTTTACTCCTGACGCGTTGCGGCTGGCGGTAGTTTTGTTATGTTCTTCGAAGACTGGTTAAATACAATAGGATTGGTGTTTACTTCAAGCTCGCAAACTTGATTTAAAGCATTGTTATCACCACCCGCGCAATCAATTATTGTTAAACTGATAGAATGTATGTGAGACTATTATGAGTTATAATTCTCAATATCTTGTAGATTGATTGCAGTCTGAGGCTCGCGAGTCCGTTAGAGATCGTACTCTGAGGATTCTCACGGAAAGTTGAAACGCGTTAGCACGTGTGACTGACGTTATGCAAGAGATCGATGTCTATCTGAAGCTCGAAGTCTTCCTTTAAAAAACTGCCGTCACCTTTCGTACAATCAATAATAGTTCAATTGTATAATATATGTAAATGTGCAAGAAGGTGCAAAATTTTCAAGTTTGTAACTGCCTAAAAATTATGTAGACAACCATGAAAGTCGAGGGCGTGGTGAGAGCCGCCTATCTGATTTTCCATAACTTATACACGAATTACAGTTTGATTTTGATTTGTCAGAAGTTCATCATTCTCTGCTGAAGTTCGATAGGCGTTGGTATTGGTTTTGTTTATAATCCGCAATACCCGTGAAAGGGATTTTTGTAACGGCTAACTTCCGAATTAACAGGGAACTTGCCAAATGATAATCCTGTTCTGTTCAATTTTAAAATTAGATTAAAATTGGCCAAAATGACCATTTTTTATGCATGTAGGATAAGACCACATCTTGTGGACACTTGCTTATCATAGCTATTGACTGTCTTGAGCTCATCATCAGCTTATTGAACGACATCACATCGGGAAATGCGACATGGCATCATTTATTATCTATTAATTTTTTTTCTTCTGAGGACGCCACATTCATTACTGGTAAAGATTTACTTTCTTCGTACTTTTATAGCCGGCCTAGGTATACTAACTAGAATAGAAAACGTCAAATAAGACATAGACACAGTTAAAAAGAGCATTTAGAATGGTCAAATTAATGAAAAATGGTGAAGGCGAATAGGATACACGTATAATGCCTTGAGTTAAATGGATATAAGAAAAGATATGTAGTATCCAGCCCATGCAGCGAAAGTATCTGGACTAATATATATATATATATATATATATATATATATATATAATAATATTATTATTGTATGTTTGTAAGTTTGCGTGCGTTTGTGTGTGTATATAAATGGAAACAATCAGCTGATTATTCATGGTCCAAAGACTTTGCTTTGCATTGATGCTATTAAATTTCCCATGCCTCAATAACTTTATAGCCAGTATGAGGGACTAATGAACCTTGGCAACAAGAGAAGTATGCTTTGTGAAATGTCAATCTGAGAATTCGTTATAGAATCGAGGTAGGCAACCGGATTGTCGAGTGGCAGAACGCTGAATGGCATCCAATTAACGGTGAATCTGTTCTCACATAGAGTCTAACAAGTGTGATTGTTCATGCAAGCGCAGTTATGCTTTGATGAGTTCTAAATGGATGCACTCACATTGATTTCTTATAAACTAAAGGAAACAAACAACGTTATTCCCGAAAATTAAAAAAATGTCGAATATGAATATCATAATATATTTTGAAAACTTTATCATCCCGTTTTATATAGATTTTGCAAATATCTTTGCTAAATTTTTCATTCAAATACTCTGAAAATACGGAATTGTGCATTAGAAAATAAAGTTGTAAATAAAGCTTTTCAAACTATTACAATAATATTTTTAAAATATGAAATGGGAATCAAATTTTATTCCTGTTGAGGCGCAGGGAATAAATGTATAAGTATTAGGTTATTAGCTAGACAGAACGACGGATTGAATAATATCGTCTTTCCTTGATCCTAGTAAACAATCATTGATTGCACGGATGCGAAACGTGGTTTTATATCCATTGGCCTCATTTACAATCCGGATATTTCGCAGACGTTTTCCAGGACCCTTTATTCGGGGTAAACTCAACGCTCCAATTAATTTGACGATTAATATTTCTAGTGTTAAATTACGTGTGGACGGCTTTATTTATGCCTACTGGCAAACATCTAAAAGATATCTCACCATTCAAAAAATATCTGCGTGTCATTAAAAGTAAAATATTTTTGCAAAACTGGATTTATCGAAATTACCTAATCTGTGTTTTGACTAACTCAAGTAGTTTTCCAGTAGTTTGCTTTCTTCAACAAAATATTTCGGCTACCTTTATCGGAAGCCTTCTTCAGTTCGTCTATTCTCACTAGTTTTAAGAAAACCAAACTAAAAAACTTATGAGAATGGAACAACTGAAGAAGGCTGTTGATAAAGGCAGCCGAAATATTTTGTTGAAGAAAGAAAACTACTGGAAAACTACCTGTGCTAGTCAAAACGCAGATCAGGTAAAATCTGTGTGCAATGTTTGTGTGTGAGCGTGCTTCTATTGTTGTAAAGCAGATAATTAAAAATAATTAAATGCACAAGTTAACTCATCTAATTGAAACTATATTTATTTCATAACAAAATACTGACGCTTCGATATATATATATATATATATATATATATATATATATAACAACGCACAATGTATTTGTGTGTTCATGCCTGTGAAGTAATCAAATAATTCAAATTCCAATCACATGTACTTTCATCGAATGGAAACAACAACGATAAATTTTAAAAGATGTATTTGTTGTCTCAGTGCTGTCCTTTTTGTTTCGGATTTGACCGCATTTTTCTTGTGCGGGACAATTGATAGCACTCATAGGTCGGCAAAATCTTGAACTTTTTTCAATTTCAGATGATGTAATTTTTGGCCTCAATTGATGGGTTCTCACTTGTCCCTTCTTCAATTTCAGACAATCAGTTAATTGAAGGCTTAAAGAAGAAGGGACAAGTGAGAACACATCAATTGAGGCCAAAAATTACATCATCTGAAATAGAAAAAAATTCAAGATTTTACCGACCTATGAGTGCTATCAATTGTCCCGCACAAGAAAAATGCGGTCAAATCCGAAACAACGATAAATGTTAGTTCCTCTTTCAATACACAAGGGTAATTTTTTATACGTTGTCAAATGAAGTTTTTAACGATTGAACGCTTTGTTTAGGAATGGAACAAAATAATTTAAATACAACTGTCGCAAAATCAATTTAGGGTAAATGAACGAGTGTTAGTAAACTAATAAGCTTAATTAAGACAAGCCGTTAAAATAGATGAAATTTTAGAAACTTACCTGATGCAACAAACAACGTTTCAAATAAATTAATAAAAACATTAACAAGCAAAATATTAGGGGATTAAATCATTAGATAATTATAAAATTAGTTAATTGTTCGCATATTATTATTCCCTTGCCAACTATAAGTTAATCTTATTCCAACTTTCCTAACTTTATTATTATAATCAAGGTTGCAGTCTTGATATAAACACCTGACCCATTAATTACTTACATATGTCAGTATAAACTAAGAATTGTATAGTGTAGAAAAGGCAATTCATCCAGTAGACCGGTTTCGTCCTTATTGGGAACTCATCAAGTACTGGCCAGAAGTTGCCGCGGACAGGATACGAACCTGGGCACGTCTGCTTCGGAATCTGGTGCTCTAACCACTGAGCTATCCTGCCGCACACCACACTACACACAATTTTCAGTTATATACTAACTAATGTAACTTGGTTAGTCAATTTTTCCTTTAGGTGGAGCTCATATGGCATCCATTTAGACCCAAAGTTCCAACTAACCATGCCCAATCTGTCATTACTGAACAGACACCACATTACATGGGAAGTGGTATTGAAATGAACATTTATATAATTAAACGAACATTGGTTGCGCGGGTGGCGATAACAATTATTATAATCAAGTTTGCGGTCTTGATATAAACACCTGACATTAATTACTTACATATGTCAGTATAAACTAAGAATTGTATAGTGTAGAAAAGGCAATTCATCCAGTAGACCGGTTTCGTCCTTATTGGGAACTCATCAAGTACTGGCCAGAATTTGCCGCGGACAGGATACGAACCTGGGCACGTCTGCTTCGGAATCTGGTGCTCACCCTAGCTCCTGCTGCGAGAGTTTCATCCATTACCGGTGATGGATTCTCTACCGGTATAGCGCTTCCTATACATCTAGGTCCACTAACCGTGGGTATATACAATTCTCACCTTGGCACTTTGCACTCGTCCGTATTCCAATGTGCCTTACACCATCCGCGTGGCCGTTCAGCATGACGGAGTGACTCTGACGTCTAGTATATTACTGACTCTGAAGTTGCGAAATGTCTCGACGTATATAGCAACTTGTGTTCTAAGTAACTCAGGTTGCTGTATAGCCAGGTTGGTTATCGGCATCTGCCCTGACTGGTGCACCATGACAGAATCTGCTGTTACAGCATATACTTGTGACTACTGCGTTTATACACACCGTCTAGCCCTCTGATTTTGTTGACCAATCAATGTGCATAGTTTCAAATATTTATTTGCGAATAACTATTATATATGCAAGTACGTATTAGGTGTTGCGAACCTAGTAACAAATTATTTCAGTTGTGACCAGAAGGATAAACCAAAGGCAGTATGAACGGAATGTATAATCTCATGCACATTCGTTTTTTGCTTACTATCATCTCATCAGTATGAGCCGGTATTACGCCCATTAACCACTATATATTTGGTCGAAGAATGTTGGATAATAGGACGGTACAATCTCCTAGACGAATGTGTAAAGTCTTCGACAATGCGACTTCAACGCTAACTCACACTATATAATATATATACCGAGTCTGTAAAGGATACTAACACTATGGCTATTGTGTTAGTAACTGGTACCAACATTATTGTACCGAAAAGGTATTTGGTACTAACACTATGGTTTCCGAATCGGCACATGCTACCAACCTGATGGATATCAATTTATGCTATAGTTAACCGAAAATGAGAATTACAACAATTTCTGAACACCTGTTACTCCAGTTAAACCATACACTCTGGCCTTCATCGATATCAGTTATCACATTTCGCGGTAAGCATGACATCATTCAATTCAATATATTACAGTTAAATACTGTTTGTTGCGAAGAGCTAATATATATGCAAGTATGTATTAGGTTTTGCGAACCTAGTAACAAATTAGTTCAGTTGTGACCAGAAGGATAAACCAAAGGCAGCATGAACGGAAAGTATAATCTCATGCACATTCGTTTCGTGCTTACTGGCGACTCATCAGTAGGAGCCGGTATTACGCCCTTTAACCACTATATATTTGGTCAGAAGAATGTGGAATAATAGGACGGTACAATCTCCTAGACGAATGTGTAAACCTGTAATAGTGAAGCTAACATGATCTAAAGTCAACGACAATGCGACTTCAACGCTAACTCACACTATATAATACATATACCGAGTCTGTAAAGGATACTAACACTATGGCTATTGTGTTAGTAACTGATACCTCTTTTGAAATCGATGAGTACCGGATACTAACACTATGGTTTCCGAGTCGGTACATGATACCAACCTGATGGATATGATGAGTCGCCAGTAAGCACGAAACGAATGTGCATGAGATTATACTTTCCGTTCATGCTGCCTTTGGTTTAGCCTTCTGGTCACAACTGAACTAATTTGTTACTAGTTTCGCAAAACCAAATACATACTTGCATATATATTATCTCTTCGAAACAAACAGTATTTAACTGTAATATATTGAATTGAATGATGTCATGCTTACCGCGAAATGTGATAACTGATATCGATGAAGGCCAGAGTGTATGGTTTAACTGGAGTAACAGGTGTTCGGAAATTGTTGTAATTCTCAATTTGGGTGAACTTTAGCATAAATTTATATCCATCAGGTTGGTATCATGTACCGACTCGGAAACCATAGTGTTAGTATCCGGTACTCATCGATTTCAAAAAAGGTATCAGTTACTAACACAATAGCCATAGTGTTAGTATCCTTTACAGACTCGGTATATATATTATATAGTGTGAGTTAGCGTTGAAATCGCATTGTCGTTGACTTTAGATGATGTTAGCTTCACTATTGCAGGTTTACACATTCGTCTAGGAGATTGTACCGTCCCATTATTCCACATACTTCGACCAAATATATAGTGGTTAAAGGGCGTAATACCGGCTCCTACTGATGAGTCGCCAGTAATCATGCTGCCTTTGGTTTATCCTTCTGGTCACAACTGAACTAATTTGTTACTAGGTTGGCAACAACTAATACATACTTGCATATATATTAGTTCTTCGCAACAAACAGTATTTAACTGTAATATATTGGAGGATACCGTATGGGCCTAAAGGAGAAATTTTCTATCATATGAGGTATTCACGATGGGCTAATGGACATTATAGCTTATACTAATGATACAATTATTCTAAACTTGTCACGGGATATACACTTGGATCATTATCGATTACTGTTTTAAGTTTGAAAAATGCATTTTTAGCCTGAAATTGGTTAAATCTAATTATATCTGGTTGTGCGCAAAATGGTGTTTGCATTCACTGTCTTCAATTTTACTCCGGACATTTTGGCTTCCTGTTTCGGAAGCCTCTTTCAACAGAAAGCAAATTGGCTTAATTTGTCGGTTATAAAGTCTTGCAATCGATCCCAATGCGAATTGAAAATATGTTCTAGCTTATTTTGTTTTTTTTTGTTTCTAACCTCAATTCAGTAGCTAAGAAGGTTCCTTGACATGATTAATTGTTATCGAAGTTTCGTGCCAAGACTTGCCAAGCATACTCAAGCACTAAATTTTTACACAAAGTTTTGGACGTCACGAATTAGTAAAAATAAACAGTCAAATACCTATGGAGAAATCATGATGACAGTGGATTAAAATAATTTGGTACGCAATCCGAAAATCAGGTAAATAATCTATTCCCTGTCGCGCAACATGTTCCTTTTAAACCTTTAAATTAATTGCAAGCAAAATTAACTTGTTTAAATTTTGACGAATTCGAAAATATCAACTTACTGTGTCGAGTGCTAGAACAATGACTTCTGTTAAAAAGAAATAAATTGGCGCGATACTGTGTATTACATATTCAACCGTTCAATGTTTTGGCTAACAAGGGATTGTTGTCAATTTCTATTTCATTGGGAAGTAATTTGAACCTATGTACATATATCTTATTCATTTCACTGAACATTAGACCAGATAAGGGCCAAAATTTGCTTTTTGTCCTGATCCATGTTTATCCTGAGATTCATTTTTCAATGGAATATTTTTCGGAGTTCCTTCTTCAGTCCACAGCTCATTACAGAAGTCAAATGAATAAAAAACTGAGAACTGTAACTTTCTAGTCAAAACAAGGATCAAGTAATTATAGAATACCCAGTAATCCATCAATTTATTTCTTTTAATATTTGAATTATTGATTTGTATTCCACTGGTATGATACGCTATAAACTGAAAAAGGCAACCGAAAATGGACACCGAAAATTTCCAATAATAAGTGGAACAGGTAACTATCCAAGATGCGATTCGCCCTTTTATGATGATGAAATCTTTGCTATGCTGTGCGTTTGCATAGACGCGATAAAAATAGTCTATATATATATATATATATATATATATATATATATATACATGTTTCAGTTTGATCCTCGCTAGTGAGTTCGCTGTCGTATTCTGATGATAATCATGAAAGGTTGAAACGCATCAGTACGAGAGACTGCTATGTTTTTGGATTGGTTAAATGAAATTGGATTTGTGTTATTTTCAAGTTCTAAAAAGTGATTTTAAGAATTGCATTCAAAACTCACGCAATCAATAATTATATAATTGTATAACTTTATATATATATATATATATATATATATATATATGGTGAAGGCTGAACAAATTTCATGATCATGACTACATAGAAATGATTCAGCCGACATTTACAATCATTTACGATATACCCGAGACTACTAGAGGAGAGAGCAGCATATCTGATTTTGCTTTCCATATATATGCATTGAGGGTTTAATCTTGGCTAGTTCGTTGCCGTCGTACTCTGACGATGATCATGGAAAATCGAAAAGCGGCAGTACATGTGAATGACGGTAGTTTACCTATGTTTCGTGCCTGATTAAATGTAATTGGATTGGTGTTCATATCAAGTTGGCAATTCTGATTTAAAATACTGCTAACGCCACCTGGGAAATCAACGATTTCTTTACTAAAGATTATGCCAACAAGAATGGGACTATGTTTAAGTATATTTATTGACATACAAATGAATATATTCTGAGGTGGGACTCAAAACAACAAAAATGACCTCAATCAGTAAGTTTACTTAGACTATCATTTACTTAACGCATATTAATTTTTTTTAAACTATTTAACTTCGAATGTGCTTAAAAGGAGATTGGTTACGCGGGCGGTGATACCAATTACTATAAATAAGGTTACGATCTTGATATAAACACCTGACCAATTAAGAACATACATTCATCAGTATAAATTAAAGTTTGCATAGGGTAGAAAAAGCCATTCATTCAGTAGACCGTTTTCGTCCTTATTGGGCAGGTTAGACCCCTGTCCGCGGCAAATTTTGGCCAGTACGTGATGAAATTCCAATAAGGACAAAACCGGTCTACTGAATGAATTGCTTTCTCTACACTATAAAATTCTAGGTTTATACTGACAAATCTTTGTATTTAATGGGTCAGGCTTTTATATCAAGATCGCAACCCAGATTATTGTAATTTGTATCATCGCCCGCGCAACCAATTTTCGTTGAATTATATAAATGTTCATTTCAATACCACTTCCTCATGTAGTGTGGTGTCTGTTCAGTAATGACAGATTGGGAATAGTCAATTGGAACTTTTTGTCTAACTGGATGCTATATGAACTCCACCTAACAGAAAAAAGACTAACCGATTTACATTAATTATTATTTTACTGAAATTTGTATGTAGTCTGTTGCAGTTTGGCTAAGTGGCTAGAGCACCAGATTTCGAAGCCAACGTGCCCAGATTCAGACCCTGTCCACAGAAAATTCTGGAAAGGCTAATTAAGAAACATTAGTTGGCATATAACTGAAAATTGTGTGTATTGTGCGGCAGGGTGGCCCAGTTGTTAGAGAAACAGATTCCGAAGCAGACGTGTCCAGGTTTGAGCCCTGTCCACGGAAAATTCTGGACAGCACGTGATGAGTTCCCAATAAGGACGAAACCGGTCTACTGGATGAATTGCCTTTTCTACACTATGCAATTCTTAGTTTATAATGACAAATATATGTACATGAGGGTCAGGTGTTTATATCAAGATCGCAACCTTGATTATAATAATTCGAATATGCTTCATTTATTTTCTATGAATTGGTATTTTGAAACGGAGCTAAAATATATATATATAATGGGATTTGTGTTTATATCAAGCTCGCAAACTTGATTTAAATAATTGCATGGATATGTAGTGTTCGCACATTTTAATTTCCATTACCTTCCTAACTGGTTGACAATAGAGAAACAGATTGATGACAAACTGTTTTGCTGAAATACCAATACCCGATAAGATCATCAGTTTAGTTCACATTATCGAAGAAAGGAATTCAAAGAAAGTTTGGTGTCTTTGTGTTTGGGACTTGTGTGTGTTTGTATTCATGCGTATGTGTTTGGGTGTTTATACGAAGAAAATACACGAGAAATAGGTTGGTGGGAGGGGCAGGAGGCCGAATTGACCGGTTTGACGAGTGAAGCTCGTGTGAGAAACTAATACCAGTTTGGTCGGTTTGCAAGACCAATGCATGCGGATGCAAACTCACAATAGTCAGGTGACAAATGAGAAAAACAAACATAAAGAGAGAGAGAGGGGGATAAAGCTAAAGAGAGAGAGATATTTATATATATAGTGCATTTGAAACCGAGAGGTGGGGCGATTTGAATTTCGAATGAAGGCCAGAAGAGCGCAGTTGAATAATATTAACAATTAGACGTTTTCGTTAGACCTTATTCAGCCGCCGGGATATTTCTGCTTTGTGTGACTGGTTTAAAGAAAGAATTTTAATTGAAATTCAAATTAGGTGACAACAGACTGTAACACAATCGTCGCCATTCTTTCGCAATGACACAGTAGATGTCGGTATGTAAACCTTTTGCTTTATTACCCATCCCCATCCATCAACGAGAAGTTCAGAATCAATATGGTTGTGAAGAAATAATGGAAGATGAAGAACCCATAATTTCAGTTACACCTAAAACGTTTGCGAAATTAAGATAAGCAAAAAGCAAATCCATTTACCTTCAGAAATGCATTACGTAAAATAACCGTTAATTTCACTTGTTGGCTCGTTCGAATTGCCTGACTGTTCGTCAGATCATGACGCATAACTAAATGACGGAGATTAAATTAAAATATGTGTGCAGAAATGCGAATAAAATATCTAATTTATGAGTCTCGCCATAACAGGTTTCAAATGCAGCCTACTTGATCGTAACACATGCAAAGAAATCAAATTTTATTATTATCTATGTAGATATTATTTATTCAATAGGAAATGGGTAAATAACGTCTAAATTTATAACTATCCGTATGTAATAGGAACGAAGTTCTCGAATGAATTGGCACAGAATTCGTATGCAAAAGACAACAGGTTCACACATAATTCAGTAAAAATCTGTAGCAGTATATATATATATATATATATATATATATATATATATATATATAAGGTTCTATAAAAAATATGCCAATACTTTGAACCAAATTTGCGTGCTTGAAGTAAACACCAATCCCATGATATTTAAACGATCACCGAAAAAAAAGCTACAGTCAGTCACACGAACTGACGCCTTTCAACAATTTGTGATCATCATTAGAGTACGACGGCAAACTGACTAGGAGGATCAAACCGCATTCCATAGTTATGGAGAGCAAAATTATAGATGCGGCTCTCACATATAATAGTCTCGTATACGTAGAACTTCACTAGAGATGTCGGCTGCACAATTGCGATGAAGTCATGAACAATAGCTGTTTTCAGCTTTCGTCATATATATAATTAATACAATAAAAAAATAATGGATTTCGTGAGTGGTGCTAAAAACACTTTAAATTAAGCTTGCGAGTTTGAAGAAGACACCAATCCCTGACTGAGGGTAGTTGTGCCATTTTGTTCCACGACTGGTTAAATACAATGGGATTGGTGTTTACTTCAAGCACGCAAACTTGATTTAAAGAATTGTTACCACCACCCGCGCAATCAATTATTGTTTAGATTGTATTGCCTATATATGTATATGTGGCGAAAGCTGCAAACAGTTAATGTTCGTGACTGCATAGAAATAGTGCAGCCGACATTTCCAATCAAGTTCAATGTATGCAAGACTGCTAGAGGTGAGAGCCGCATATCTAAATTTGATTTCCTTATATATTCAATGCGGTTTGATCCTCGATAGTCAGTTTGCCGTCGTACTCTGATGATGATCATGGAAGGTGGAAACGCATCATTGCGTAGCGGCTAGCGGTAGTTTTGTTAAGTTGTTGGAAGACTGGTTAAATACAATGGGATTGGTGTTTACTTTTAGCTCGCAAACTTGAATTAAATTATGTTACCGCGCAATCAATGGTTGTTTAAATATAGAAATACATTTAATTATAAATTTAATAGTCGTCTCAGTTTGAAAGGCAGGATATTTTGCGAGACACGATATTATACAACAACCTGATCTCAGGTTTTTCAAAGAAAGTTTTCACTATTATTGTCCAACTTGCATTCCGAAATATTTTGGTCCTTATTTCGTTTACCTTCTTCAGTCAGCTGCTCATCACACTAAATTGAGACGGGTAATAAAGAAAATGAGGAATTAGGTATAAACGGCTTCAAACAGTTATGAGTATAGATGGCGTTTTTTAAACAGAATTTGTTACTTGCTTTAATATTTGACAAAATTTTTGATGAGTAGCTGACAGTAGAAAGTAACCTTATTCTTTAAATCAAGTTTGTGAGCTTTAAGTAAACACCAATCCCATTGAATTTAACCAGTCATCGAACAACATAACATAACTACCGCCAATTCTGTTGTTCGACGACTGGTTAAAAACAATGGGATTGGCGTTTATTTCAAGCTCGCAAACTTGATTTAATGTATTGTTACCATCACCCACGCAATCAATTATTGTTCAATTGAAAGTAACCTTTTATTAAAAACTATGCTACACTAAACAGAGAACATGTAATTAATCTTAGTTTTTTAAGTACATTTCAGTAAGCACATTCCGCAGTGTTCGCTATCAGTTGGTATTTTATCTTATACTAATGAAGATTCGTGTAGGCAAAAAGATGTAAGTTTGGTTTTAGTTGATGATGAATTTTTCCATCTAAATATCGACGGAGAAAACTATAGTATTTTTAATTATCACACACTTAAAAAATGTCCTTTTAAAATCAATGCGTTAGAAGACAAGTAAGGAAAGCATTCCAGGGACGAATTATTTAAATCAAGGTCACAATCAGATATAAACATTGATCCATTTACATACAAATTTGTCAGTTTAAACTAATACAGAAAAGTCAATTCATCCTGTAGACCGATTTGCAATCATTACACTTAACGTATTAAATATTTTCTTTCATGAATGGTCGATTTGTTCAATCGTTCCGCAGTCATCCGATTGATCCTCATTTCCATGTACGCGTTGAGTTTGCTTTCGTTATGGCTGGGTGTTGATTCGACCACTCACTCCGAAGCCTTCTAAGTGAGAGGATGACTCGAAACCCAGCCATCACGAAGAATTACTCGATGCCTACTTGGGGAAATAGGGACTAATCGGATCTTTGCGAAACTGGTAGTGCAAATCTATTATTCACAAAGCAAACCGAAGATACTCAACAAATTTAATGTTTTATTTTTTTAACAAATTTGGTGGTGAGCAGCCGACTGTGTGTTACGATTGTCTAATTAAAAATTGGAAGTGGCGCTCTATTCATGTCTTCCGGCATTATTTGGATTGTAAAAATTTGTACATTTTATACATTCATAATTCAACAGAAAAATATCTTCAATTTGCCTGTTTAATTGATTCAGTTGCTGGAAAACCATTGCTTCAAGATTTAAAAGTCGAAGATGTAAATTATGACATCTAAGTGATTGGGCTTGGCATAAAAAATCACGCAACCAAGCGATATTACCTCAACTAAGTGAAATGAAGACAAATCTATATTTTTAAGCGATAATTGATTGCGAAGGGATTATTATTGCTATTTAAATCAAGGTTGTATGTCTGGTATAAATAACAATCCAATTATGTATACATTTCTCAGTATAAACAAAGCATCGTGATGACCTGTTTCAACCTTATTCGGAACTCTTCAGGCAATGTTCGGAATTTGCCGCGGACAGTGCTGGAACTTGGATACGTCTGCTTCAAAGTCTGCTTATAACTACTTAGCCACCCTAACGCACAAAAGCAATTCGTCCATTAAACCGGTTTCCTCTTTATTGGTAACTCGTCAAGTACTGTCCAGGGATCGAACCTAGACTGAGTGTCTCACTGGTCAGAATCACAGGATCGAGCTCTGTCCGCGGCAAATTTTGGACAGTACAGGAAAATTCTCAATAAAGTTGAACTATGAATTGCATCTTCTACATTATGCGATGCTTAGTTTATTCTCAAAAATGTATACATAATTGGGCTGGTGGTTATTTCCTGCTCCAAACTTGATCTATATCAATATTTTATCAAACTTATTGTACGAGACTGAGAAACGGCAATTAATAACGACTGGTTATGAATAATTTTAGTCTTGTGCTTACTTTAAGCCCAAAATCTTGATGTAACTAATAGGTATCCATGCCAGCCTAATGATTCATTGCTAGGTGGCTTCAATTATTGCTCTACAACGTTTTGTCATACATGAATTGCAGCACGAAGAATACTCTAGCAGACATCAAACTGTGTCCATTTAATTCAAGTTTGCGAGCTTGATATGAGCATCAATCTTACTGATAAAGTTTGTAAATGAGTAAAATCGTAATCAGTTTTTCATGCTGCAGACTTTTGAATTTGCATGGTCATCATCAGAGTAGGCGAGTACATATTAGTTATTGCGCACCCAGTAACAAAACAGTTCAAATGGACCAGAAATATTAATCACCGAATGATGTCGTGATTACCGCTACATGTAATGTCTGCTATTGTTGAATGTCAGATTGTATAGATACGCCGGATTAACAGATGTTCGTATGTAGTAATTACCTATTTTTCTTGAACTCCATTGTGTTGGTAATAGGTACAGATTCAGTATTTCATTAACAGGCTCGGTATATTTTATATGGTGTGAGTGGGCTTTGAAGTCGCATTTTCGAAGACTTCATAAGTAGTTAATTCCATTGCTGCTTGAATGCATACTCGTATAGGAGATCGTACCGTCCAACTGTTCCACATTTCTTGACCAAATATATAGTGGGTATAGGGCGTGATACTGATACCTACCGATGAATAGTTAGTAAGCTTGATGCGAATGTGAACATGATATTATACCTTTCGTTCATGCTGATCTTCAAGTCTTATTAGAACTAATTTGTTACTAGGTACGCAATACCTAATGCACAATTGCATACATATTTGTTATCTGCAATGAACAATATATTGCTATAATATATTAAATTTAATGATTACATGATTACCGAGAAATATGATAGCAAATATCGATCAAGTCCAGAATTTATGGATTTGATGGAGTAACGGGAGTTCAGAAGAATTTAGAATTCTGAATTTTGTTGAAATTTAACATATCTTTAAATCCATTTTTATGGCACCGACACGGAATTTTGAAAATCACAGTGTTGATACCAATTAAAGACACTGTATATAATACATGTCATAAGTTCTTTCAGTTATGACCACAAGGATAAACTATAGACAGCATGAACGGAAAGTATAATCTCATGCACATTCGTTTCGTGATTACTGGCGACTCATCAGTAGGAGCCGGTATTACGCCTTTTAACCACAATATATTTGAATGAAGTATGTGGGATAATAGGACGGTACAATCTCCTAGACGAATATGTAAACCTGCTATAGTGAAGCTAACATAATATAGTCTTCGACATTGCGACTTCAACGCTAACTCACACTATATAATATATATACCGAGTCTGTAAAGGATACTAACACTATGG
>JAQBSW010011689.1:0-19199 GCA_029291075.1 Eudiplozoon nipponicum
ATAAATATTAATTTTTCTGATTTTGCTTTATGTAGAATTGTGAAATTGGTCGAATTGACAGGGTGCCCCGTTGCCAATATATGATCGGAAGTAGCTGATTTTCCTGACGGTGCCAAGCCTTTGTTAATCAATTTCTGTGGCAAATGTTGCTGGATTCTGCTTATCAGTTGCTTCTTCGTACGTCCGATATATGTGCTACCGCACATACATGAGAATTTGTAGATTATGAATGATTTGGAGAGAATTGGCAATTGATCTTTGGCATCCAGCCTCATGATTCCAGTCGATTAGAATATCATGTTGATGAAACTTTTGAATATTAAGGTCAGGTGCTTGTTGTTTTATATATATATATATATATATATATATATATATATATATATAAAACAATTTAACTTTCAAATCTACGTAATTCATCGTCCATTTCCCCATTGACATAGTAGATTTTCAGTATAAACAACCGCGAATCTTTGTTTTGAAAGCTACACAAACGAATATCCAAGGCAAGAAAACTATCGTCGAGCATATTTTGTATAATATGTATATTATATTATATTATATTATATTATATTATATTATATTATATTATATTATATTATATTATATTATATTATATTATATTATAATATATTATATTATATTATATTATATTATATTATATTATATTATTTTATATTATATTATATTATATTATATTATATTATATTATATTATATTATATTATATTATATTATATTATATTATATTATATTATTATTATTATTATGAGCGTGGTGTTTATGTCAGAATCATAACTTACATTTAATCAATTGTTATCACGCACCCCCCACAAATAATCACTTAATTATCTAAAGTTGCCACTATTATTTCACGAAATAAGTTATCATTATCATATTGCTAATCGTGCGTTATGCAATTTAAGTTAATAACAACTGAAATATCATTATAATTGTCAAACAGAACCCTCTGTTCACAAAATAGTCGATCATTAAAATTGTTTATCGATTGATTGGCCTCAACAATTTGCTGCACAACTCCAAACAAAGAGGACGAATAATTGATGCGTAAACGCAAACGAGAACTCTTATCCTGCATGCCCTAATCCCTAGGCGCTAAACGTTAAATAACCGGAATAATGGTTTTGCTTTCTATTTTGAAATCGTTATGAGGAAAGCTTGGTCATAGAGAACCAGTGAAACAAGTCTTTAATTTTCGTAAATAGCGAACGGTATTTCACAAAAATTGGCGGCTTTCAAATAAACACTTATTTCAATATACACATGTTTGAGTCAAAGAGCACGGAGGAAAATGTGGTCAATTACAATGGTAGGCTCTTTGAGCCATTCCTGATCCTCATCAGAATACCAGTACGACTAGACAGACAGGGAGGATACCGTAACGTATTTGACAATAATTTACGCATTTCTCAGACATTATAGTCACATTTAGTGTACCTAATTGGAATTTCAGAAGGTTTATTTCTGTTGAACCACGTTTATCAACTTTGGCATATATTAGTAAATTCTTTTAATGAAATTAAAAGTTAAACACCTCATTTGGCGAATAGGTAAAAAACTATTTAAATAAAAGTAATACCAAATGAAATCTAGTTGAAGACAAGATCTTGTCGTAGTTTCATAAATTATGCATAGTCAACCTTTTCTACAAGTAAAATGTGTTAGAACAAGGGGACAAAACCACTACTCATCTCTTTGAATACTACATAATTAATTTGTTACAAGGTATACACCACCTAATACACAATTGCATATATACTAGTTTTCCGCCACAAGCAGTATCTAACTGTAATATAATTTGTTATTGCATTTAGTAATTATTTTGAATGCTACGCCTATAGAACATACGTGTGATGTTTCAGCGATGTGTTGCGCAATTGCAGACGTGTATTCAGAATTTTATTTAAAACAGGCGTGTAAGTTACAATGTTCTCTCATTCGAGTAATTAACCTTCTGGTCGATCGGCCTACGTAAGTTGATCGACAACTTGTTATATATTGAATTGAATGATGTCATGCTTACCGCGAAATGTGATAACTGATATCGATCAAGGCCAGAGCGCATCGATTTGCTGTAATAACACTTGTCCAGGAGTAGTTTTAATTTTTAATTTTGTTGAAATTCGGCATACCTTGAAGTCCATTGTGTTGGTACCACATGCCGACTCAGCAACCGCAGTGTTGATATCCTTTACAGGCTCGGTATACATTATATATAGTGAGTGGGCTTTGAAGTCGCGTTGTCGAAGTCTTTATATGAAGTTAATTCAAGCACTGCTACAATACACACTCGTATAGGAGATTTTGTCGTCCTAATGCTTCACATATCTTGACAACATATATAAAGGATATAGGGCGTAGTACCTTCTCCAACTAACGAGTCTCCAGTAAGCACGAAACTCACGTTTACACGAAGTTATACTTTTTGTTCAAACTGACTTTTGTTTATCCTTCTGGTTCTATTTGAACTAGTTTGTTACAAGATACGCAACAAATAGTACACATTTTTATAGCGCTTTGTGACTTGATTTCAGTCGTACTGTGATGAAGGTCGAGGAATTTCGAAACACCTTAGATCCTGTAACAGATGGTATTTACACCACACTTGGATTGTTGTAGCTGTCCGCGCACTAGTTGGTTATAGACACGCATTGTCGTTGCCAGCGTTTTCGACCGGACATTTGTGTCCGAGGTCTCGTTGGGGAGTGAGCCAATGATGCGCGCTGCGCTAACGCGAATGAGGCCGTTCGGTGCGCCCCCATGAGCAGGCCAATTGGTATACAGTTTGTTCCCAATTTGCAGCGAATTTCGGCAGTACTAAGCTGTGAACGGAAGGTAAACAATTGACCCGGTTCAATTGGACCTCCAAGGCAGTCCGACACGAAGCTGAAAAAAAATATTGACCACAAGTACAATTTTGCAGAATAATTATTAGTTCTATGCTTTTTCATTTGCATAAATCATGTGATTCATTCGGATAGCACTTTAGTAGGAAGTAGTTGATAAGGTCTATTTACAACGGTTATTAGTTAAGCTGATTGAACATCTAAAGTACATGCTAAAAACCACAAATTACAATATCAACACATTTTCTAAATCAATAACGTAGGCTTTAGCGTAAACAAATAAAATAAATTCGAGAGCACACGAGTGCAAATTCTGGATAGAACGTGAAGAGTTTCCAATAAAGACGAAACCGGTCAACTTGATGTTTCACCTTGTTTAAATTATACATTTAAAGTTAAAATTGAACAAGCTTATCATTTTTTAACTGGCCTGACTGGCGATAGCTAGATGGAACCCTAGATCGAATACGATGCTAAATAATATACAGCTAAGGGTAAGACAGGCCAACAACATAATTTAGTATATAACCGAAAGTATAATGCAACTTTAGCTTTTAGTTTCTTAGGCGATGCATCGCAATACTGACCAAACTGCACGATTATTTAAATCTAGGCTTTTACAATTCTCGTATTGCATGCTGAGTGCCGACCAAGGATGAAATCGGTCTGTTTAATGAATCGCATTTTATATCTGGTGTAGTGCTTCGTCTATACAGATGACAGCCATATAATTCAATCGTAACATTCAGCTTTACATTTTGTAATTCCGCATTTTGCGTACGCAGGTTCTAGCTTTGCACTAACAGTTTCACAAAGATCCGATTAATCCACATTTCCAGGTATGCATCTGTTTTGTCTTCGATCAGACTGGGTGCGTATTCGTACCTTTCTTCCGAAGGCCTTAACATCGTTCATACTAATCATTGGAAATGTGGTGTTACTTAATCGTTGTTTACTGGCAACGTGTCGGATCAGCCATTCCCGATCCATCATCAGGCCAATAGCGTCATATATACACAGTACAATACTCACAATAGCAGATTTAAGCAAATGTGATAACCTCGTTCCGAAACCGTTCTGTTTATGTTATATTTTTTTCAACAACGTGTTGCGTAATTGCAGACATGTAAACACCATTCTTCTTCTGATAAAGTTTCTTTTTATTTTTGCACATGAAAAGGGTAATATGAAATTAAGCTATGCATGAAAACCGAACTTGAATGCTTTCTTACTAGAACGGCTAAGGCGATGGAAACACCGAAGGTTTGTATAATTTATTCTCATAATAGGTCAAAAAAGCAAACGACATAATTAACTGCAAAATAATAACTGTTAAAATGTGTGGTCTCGATTTTTGGGCAAAATAAAATCAGATATAATTGCGCCTGCTCGCAAAACGTATGCCTATATAAGAAGTTTGGAGTGCTTCTCGCGAACTACCTTCAAAGATAATTAATACGATTATAACTCTTCAACCAAACAAAGCAACAAGTTTTAATTAATTGCTGCCGATTTTAATTACGGATTGCATTTTGAACTATTATTAATTAGAAGGCAGTGCCGATTGCTTGCGATTAGTGAACAGCGATCCTTAATTATAAAAAAAATTATAATTTTTGCCAAAGCTATCCTTATATAAGATTAAATCTAGTCGTTTCTGGGTTTTTTGCTTCAATAAGTTGACGCTGTTATACAGTGTTAAAGGAGCAATATATTATAGAGAAATAGGATGAATTTGAACCAAGACGAGCTTGATCATATCACACTCTTATTTCATGCAAATTATTTGAATAATAGTATGCATAGAGCGAACGAACGTTAGCCATCTATCTAGACTTCAAGTAAGCAATTAAATTAATGGCTCGCAATAACCTAATACATACTCTAAATAGAAAAAGAAAATGCCTGCTAAAAATTTCAATACCATACAGGCTCTTCGTATGAAACCTTTTACGCCTTCGAGGTATAAAATGAATTATCACGTAATTTTCATACAGTCTTTGGCCTCCAATCAGGATGTTTACGTTTTTCAGATTTCATAAGCTTTCTAATATATAATATTTTGAAATGAACTCATAAATACGATTAGATTACAGGCGTTGAGGCAATCCTGAGCGGTTAATTAAAAAATCTAAATTAGGCAGATCATATGTTTTTATTTGACCAGCCAGGTTTCTTTCCAGGCCACCTTTAATAGCTGAGCTATCGACAGTTCAAAATTCGGTATAATATTTTACTCGCGAAATGTAACATACTTTAACAGGATCACGCATCTCTCATTTTAACTCAATGGTCTCAATATGTATATTTTGAAGTATTTGGCAGATAAAATTACCTTGGTTGTTCTATTACCAATTTGAACATTATAAGCGACGTGAAAAATATGCGAATTGCATAAACTAGACTAACCTATCAAAATAGTTGCCATAAAAGTTTTAAATAAAAATAACTCAATTCGCATTAAATGTTTTTGTGTGCAATGTACATGTACACACAGAAATGCAATAAGCAGGTCATGATTAGGTCTTTGCATTGAATATATCAGACGCTCACAGACTCTCCATCACCATTGTTGGAGAAGCAAAACTCATAAATATTTTAGAAAAATCACAACAAACGCTGACATCGATAAATGTATTTTTGCATCTGTAAATTTTTATCCTCTTTGGGCAATCAAATGAGGTGGCTATTTCCAGTGACACAGTATTGGCCACGTTTAGCGGATGCTGAATGTCAAATGTCGAGGGCTAGATTGGCGTTAGACGCAAAACAGAATGACTTTGAGGTATCAAAACCAAATGAAGTCATTTTCAATCGCATTAAAAAGTTTGGAACGGGTGAGTAAGTGGTTTCGTTTCTTTGGATTTTTTACGTATTCTTTTCATTTAAGTTAAGTCCATCTCGTTCTAAGTCAGCATTTCTCATTTATGTATGGTGTTTTATTAATATATAATAGAAATATATAAATGTACTTTTACTATTAATTATATATGAATATATATATATATATTAATTACTATTATCTTTATTATTATTATTGATATAATAACTAGTTCAGTAAAAAATCAATGAAATTATAATTATTTTAACCAATTTATTTTTATATTTATTATAATTAAAAATGTTATTATTATGGATGTTGTTCTTTGTTCATTATCATCATTATACGTAATAATAATATTACCATTATGGCAATTATGCAGCGAAACATCATTTTTATAATACTTAAGTATGATCGTTGGTGATGAATGTAACAAGCACATGAACTCTAATCTCAATCCAACAGAATACATTTTTTACTTGCAAAATTCGTGTAAAAGCTGCTATTGTTTACTATTAAACCTATTTTTTTTCACCGAAATTGAAATACTACTGCTTCTCTGTAGTATGGCTGGCCGACGAGTATAAAATAATGATTAAAGAAAAATACATAGGAATTAGCACGCAAAAATAAGACAACTTCTATATCTATATAATGCGTAAATACTAGATGAGTTAAAAAAAGGCCCGGCAACATCGGCAATACTACTTCCCCATGATTTTATGTGGTATCCTTGCATAACAAAACAACCACTGGCATTTAACTTTACCAACAAATAACGAAACTATTACGAAGAAAACGAGTACAAGAATTGAGCAACAAAATATTTATAGAGCACAATTGGAAGCCATATCGGGTTCATGACCAGGAACTGAGATGATGCACTGCACTGTCAGAACAGTGGGACGATGGCCGAACCTCGAGTCGGTGTCAACATAGTGTCAACCAATTTTTGCAGAGACATAAACATGAACTGAATGACCACCGTCACTTCCATGTTACCATTTGTTATTCTTTTAGATAGAAAGCAAGACGAGGTACAATATATATATATATATATATATATATATATATATATACTATATATATTGATAGTATACTTTCATGAGAAAAATAAAAAAACATTTTTATCATCTACAATAAACGCTTCTTTCTCACTTTCTTCCCAATTATTTAAAAATGAACATCTCTTTATGTATAAATTAAAAAGGCAAAACAAAATACAAAAATGTAAACATGGAGGGAATGTGAAAAAAAGAAACCAATCAATTGCGTGCGTATTATGGACCAGAAAAAAACAGTCTACTTGAACATCCCATTTAAGGGGGATGCAGTTTCAAGAATAGCACAAACGAAAGTTGAAGCGGTATAAACACGCACATTTAATGCAGCTAAACCACAAGTGTTATTTAAGGACGCACATTTGCCGTTACCAGCAATTAAAGAGAAACTGCCGTTAATGTCGACATCAAATATTATTTACCAATATACATGCGCAAGTTGTCGATCAATTTACGTAGACCGATTGACCAGGCGGTTAATTACTCGAATGAGAGAACATTGTAACTTAAACTCCTGTTTCAAATCATATGACGAATACACGCCTGCAGTTGCGCAAAACATCGCAGAAACATCGCACGTATGTTCTCCAGACGTAGCATTTAAAATAATTACTAAATGGAATAACGATAGGGAGCTAGCCACATACTACGTCTTATGGATAAACAAATTGCAGCCGGATTTATTCAAGCATAAGAAGCATGTCCAGGCATTGAGCTTGAATTGGAGGTGATTTCCCTATATATTAAATTCGGTTTGATCCTCGATATTAAGTTTACCGTCGTACGCTGATGATGATCATGGAAGGTCGAAACGAGTCAGTGCGTTGCGGCTGGCGGTAGTTTTATTATGTTGTCTGACGACTGGTTAAATACAATGGGATCGGTGTTTACTTCAAGCAGGCAAACTTGATTTAAAGAATTGATGCCACCACCCGCGCAATCAGTTATTGTTAAACTGTATTGCCTATATATGTACACGTAGCGAAAGCTGCAAACAGTTAATGTTCGTGACTGCATAGAAATTGTGCAGCCGAAATTTTCAGTCAAGTTCAGGTCTTTTGTCTATACCTTATATAATATATTTCATACATGCCTAGTTAATTCGTTTACTGCTTTGTGTAGACCAGTGAAATATTTTAAATTGGAGATATGTTCGATTTTGAAGACATCCTCCAAAATTCTCGATGATCCTATAGCAGTTAGGCTATACTGAATAAACTGTTGGACTCTGTTAAATTCGTTTATTTGTCAAATATAAGCAGTACGTTACGTATTTGTGGTCTATAAGTTTTAGATCAGACATGTTTATGCATTTTTGATATGATTGGGGCAATTAGTGCATTATTTTTACCTGTGCTTATGTATAGTTCTTTGATGATAATGATATGCTTAATTAAAAGATATTTTCTCAATTCAAATTACGCATATGTGCTAATTTTCAAAAGAGAATGGATTTTGAAAGAATAAGTCAAATGAACTTTGATAAAAAGGTTTTCATTTTATGTGCGTTGAAGGTCATTTCAACTTTAAAATTGCACAATTGTGCCTTTTTAATTTAAAGCGATCAAAGCACAATTATCCAGCTGGAAGGTAGCCTCTGAACGATAAGTTTAAAAAGATAAATATAGTTATCTATTCAGCTATGGTTATACAGGCGAATATATAAAAATTCCTGATAAAAGGCGGAGATGAATTGGTCAGCTACTTTTCAGTCAAATAAGCAAGATCTAATCTGATTTCCTGTTTTACTTTCATTCAAAACGCAGCATTTTATAATAGTGTGTTGTTAATTGCTTGTTGATTTACGGTTGTGTATTGGTGTATTTCTGCCTTTATATGGAAGTCATCAGTACTGTATAACAAATTAGAATTTGTGTGAACGAACGTTTTCCCCAGAATTTAGTCCGTCGTGTCGAATTTTTCATAAATTGATTTTGGTGCCCCCCCCCCCATCAAAATCCCAGATAAAACGCAGGATTTGCCGGATGTGCTGAATTTTGACACTTTCAGACGCTGCTAAACGAAGATAATGATTACGTATGCGCAACTAATTTTACTTCCATTTTTGCAAATATGGTTTATTTATTAATTGACGCTAGTCCAACACACGGCCAAGTTGGCATGGATACAAGAATACAGTTGTTGATTGTGTTAATCATAGCTGGCCGAAAACAACATCATACACGTGGAACCTAGTTAGACCAGAGGGTAATTGGTCGATATAAGCAGCTTTATATAAGAACAACAGTTTATCCGACTCGGTTTTGTGTAAAATTGAGAAATTCTTTAAATTGGCTTTGTGCCATAATTACAAGATATGTTGAGAAGATGCCTATTATCCGAACGGCGCCTGGTCATTTTGAATCCAATTTCGTTTTGGATATTGCTCTCGTGATGATAAATTGCTTTTTTAAACAAATATATTCGGCACATCTTGGTTCAAAGGCATTTCTGAACAGTAGACTAGTGGACGGCTTCAGAGTGACTGGCCCTGTGAGAACCAATCAATCAATGCAAAACATAAGCTATGCACCTGGAAATGTAAAGGAATCAAAATTTTACCGACCTACGAGTACCACTAATTGTGCCTCAAAAGGCTAATACTTAAAGTATCAAAAAACTAACTACGAGATATATATATATATATATATATATATATATATATATATATATATATATATATATATATATATATAATAGATACTCATTTATAGATGAATAGGCATGAGAAGATAAACGCACCTCCCCAATGCTGATAAGCGCTCTCGAATATCTTGAATAGAAGAAATTTGCGTTTTAGCCGTATTGACCCATTCAAGAAGACTGTTATCGATTGGTGGAGCAAAAGACAAGTTGGAGTCGCTGATGTCCTCCAAGGAGGCTTGCCCTGACTGGTTCACAGAAGAGGCTTCTTTTTCTTCAGGTATAGTCTGCTGCATCAATTGAAGAGATTCGTTATTCATCACATCAAAGTCGACTGTGCCTCGACGCGCAGCTCCTGCTTTACTACAAAAAGTAACACATTTAGTGAACAAGAAGAACTCGATGATAAATATGCTCGCCCTCAGAGGGTCTTACTAAAATGTTAGCAGTCGCTCAAAAAGCTTCCATGTGTGATAATTAATGCTAACTATTGGATCGAGTCAGCTAATAATGATCATCTGCGAACGGAAATTTCCCAGTCAAAAAAGTTCTAATATACAGTAACTTTATTGCAGTTTAGTCCGCGTTAGCTGCTTATCAGTTGAGCAATGACGCAGCCAAAGGCATTTGAAAACGCGGTGGCAGGTGTAAGTGATTGCCGACTAGGTATGGTTTTTATTTTAAGCCCGCTAGATTGCATGCCGATTTGTTAAATGTTACGTTATTTGCGATTTTGCTCGATGAGTCAGCTTCCCATCTCACGTTGATGTGGGCCATGTAGTGGCGAACCACATCAGTTTGTGCAAAATCCTGTTTTTAGTAATGCTCAAATGTTGATGTATATTGCGCAGTGCTGACCTTAATATTTCTAATCTCTCCGTCATTTTCTTGTGTGGGACAATTGATAGCACACGTAGGTCGGTAAAATCTTGAATCCTTTACATTTCCAGGTGCAACGACTTTTGCCCTTATATGATGGGTTCTCATTTGTCCATTAAATTTGAAGCCCTCCATCAGCTGCTTGTCTGAAAATGAGGTTGGAACCAGAATTTCTGAATTTTCGGGACTTCATTTCCAGTCCCATCTTCAGGGTTGACACCATACGCACAGAAAAAAAAACAATTTGTGGCAAATGTGGTATCCTCAAGATATATATATATATATATATATATATATAAGTAAAAAAAATAAATATATTGTAAATATATTATATACCAATGGTGATTTGTAGGAACCCAACTTATTGATAATATTTAATTCTATATATATGCCTATATATGTATATGGTTTGGACACAGATAATTTAATTTTTTTTAAACTTAAATTTAAACAGGATATGAGTATAAATGAGTATTAAGTTTAGATACCACTCATTAGTGTAGACTCCTTATTCGGTCCTGTCCAATCGAATAATACCATATCCTTTCAACAGTTTTATTAACCTATCTCACCATATATACTTTTGCACACTGAATGAGATTAAGTAAATCATGAATTTGAGGATTACTGAAATATGGTTAAAATTTAAAAAAATTGCTTATCCGTCCATGCGTCCAGAATAGCAATTAAAAACATCGAGACATCACGGATAGGCGTGTATTTCAATCCATTGTTTACAGTTATTCTATAAATTTAACTTTAGTAGAGTACACATATGTGTATTTAGGTTAATGTGTGCGTAGAGGGGCGTGACGTGGATATGTTTGTGTATACATTTGAGTATAAAAAATAGATATGAAGACCGGATATAAGAGTAGACAATAAAAGATACTTTATGAATTAAAATATATATAAATACATATCTTCAATGAGGGTAGTACAATTGCCATAAGTAGTTTCGGAAAACCTGGTTCTAACATCATTTTCAGACAGGCAACTTAATTTTTCTCAAATTTAGACTGGTTACTGTAACTGGGATGATGTTTTCTATGATTTCGTTGATTTTTATATTATATTAATGGAATAAACATTAAAAATATTTCTGATTGTGACTGTTAAGATAATTAATATGTTCTTATAGGGTGCAAAAAGGTGTGTGCATCCACAGTCCTCCTTATGATTACGAAACCCATGGTAATTAATCTATTCCATGTCGTGCAATTTGTTTATTTCAAGGCTTGTTAAGATAAATTTCCGCCAAAATTTCAGTAAAATAAAACACCTTATATATATATATATATATATATATATATATATATATATATATATATATATATGAGGAAAAAAGACACCCAGTAATTGCAGACACACTCAAAATGCATGTGATGACACATCGCATTGATTTAGGGAAAAACAGTCTACATTCTGTAATGGGAGGACTGACATAGCTAAGAAGGGATTGGTGACGACAAATGTAGAGTTACGATTGGATGAGAATAAAATATCACTAATAAATCCAGAATAATGGCTGTAGATACAGGTAGAAATTATATTTATTAATAAATATTATTCCGTGTAATACTCTATTATTAAGCAGTTTTAAGGCTGATTAAATCACCAAATCTTTCATTTAGATGAGAAATTTAACCTACAATGACCAGAATCAATGCATGAGAGAAAGCTGATTCACAGGGTGTGATTGGGCAATGTTTTCACAAAGCACAGATGCAATTAACGTCTCCGCGTTATGTCATATGCACTGCAATTGACTAGGATGTATACGGTACAATATCCTACCATTCACGCCTATCATCGCATTTTAATAACCAATCACAAATAAAGAAAAACAGCTGTTGCTAAATATGACTCATTTGACTCATCATTGACACAATTTTAATTAACGTTCCAATATATTTGATTGCCAACATCATTTTAATTACAACTATTATCAGCATAATTAAAAACAGAATAATGATCACTATCATTAACATTCCTACACAAAACTTCAACACCAATACTTATCATCATCATCAAAATTATCGTAAATATCAGCATGATAATCATCATCTTTATTATAGTAAAAGTAATCGGCAGCATCATCATATTTATTATCCAATCAAAAATTTATATCATTAGTAACATCATCATCTATATCAACAACTAATTCGACATTTAAAAAATAGGCCTTTCTTCAACAAGGCACAATAAAACTCATTTCTAGGTAATCATTAATGATTATACATGGTCAGAATTTGTCGAAATAGAAATGCCTACCAAAACAGTATACGGAAACTAAATAGTCTTGCCATTCACATTAGCTATAAACTAGTCTGAATGAAAAGCAAGGAAAGACGATGCTATTCATCTTTTTCCTTTTATTCCATCAATTAGTCAAATAATCAGTACACTTGCTAAAATGAAAAACACGATCTCAGAAGACGCTTTGATATCAGAAATGAAGACTTTTCGCCGAGAACCAGTTTTTCTATGCAAAGCTGATCGTGGAATGAGTGTGCTTTCTCCAATTGGCTAATTTGTTTTTTTCAATCAACATTTCGTGTTTTTATCAAGTCCTCTTATTGGGTATTACCGTTTTTATAATTGACACCAAAGTAGAAGTCATTTTCTTTGCATGAATACGAGTTTTTCGCATTGTACGAAAAAACACGATATTTGAGCATAGATGTGATAGCTCAAAATCTCTCAACTGCACTGTTAGAAATCCAGCAAAATATGTTCCAACTTCCATCAGCGCGATATACTCAATTATGAAGACTTAAACGTAGCCAATTGTAGTATTTCGCTATTTACACCAAACTACCGCGTGTAAGCAAAGCGGGTGAGAACAGCTAGGAGCAGGACCCATGGAGCATCATAAACTATCACGACGAGAGATAGAATTGCTTCCATTCACTAACGGCACGACTAATCAAAGCCGGGCATGTAAGCTCGGCCCGCCACGCGAGTCGACAGAGCGAAAATTTAATGACTTACAGCGCATTGTAAGAAATAAAAGTTCAAAATTATTTTAATGATGGAAATTTTGTGTTAATTCACCTCCTCGACTTTCTGCTACTGGAGCGTCCATTGAGCTGTTGTTTCATTTCCACCTCCTCGGCTGGTGCTTGAATGTTTACAGATCTTTGTTTTGAAAAGTCATGACATAAATATTATTCATAATTATAATTGACATTAAATTTTTAATTTATTTAAAGCAATATACAAAAAGAATATATGAGAAGCACAGGTTCAAAATAAAATACCGACATATATGTGGATGTCAATTATGTTTTAGGTAACAAATTAGTTTAATCGTAATAAACCAAACAAAAACAGAAGGTATTCTCTCACGTGCGCATTCGTTTCGTGCTTACTGGCGACTCATCAGTGGGAGCCGATAACACGCCCACCTACTATATATTTGGGCGAGGAATGTGGGAAAATAGGACGGTACCATAATTTTTGTATCGGGTTCTGACACAATAGCCATGAGGTTGGTATCCTTTACAGACTCTTTTATATATATATATATATATATATATATATATATATATATATATATAGTGGATAAGGACATGTACCACCTCCTACTGATTAGTCGCTAGTAATGAAACAGAAACAAAGTACACGAGATTATACTTTCCGTTCATGCTGGCTTTAGTTTATCCCTTCTGGTCATAGTTGAATTAATTTGTTACTAGGTGCACAACAACTAATACATAATTGCATATATATATTAGTTCTCACATTAAACAGTATCTAACTGTTACATAGAAGTAATTTCTAGGCTTTCTTTGCCAAATCAACATATAAAATTCAGTGAAGATCCAAGTCTATTAATTTTGATATTTGTACATGTAATACAAATATACGTATATATATAAACAAAAAACATCATACATATATACATGCATACATACAATTATACATAACTACATAGAAACAAACTTGCGTACATAAATACTTACACACATTCATAGAAATATACGTAAACACACACATACATACTTGCATACATGCATACATAATTAAATACATAAAGACATACTCAAAATACATACAAACATGCATGCATACATATATACTACATAAAAGCATGCATACATACAAACAATGCTTACCTAACCTCCTTATTTCGTGTAATATATTTTAAAAACTTTAATGATAATAATCAACTTCCCTTGCAATATTAACATTTCCTTAGCTACAGTAGGTAATTTGGATTATTAATTCCATTAATTATAATTAAATGTGTTATTCTTTTATTTACATAAAAAAATTATTTATCAGTGATCCTGATCTTTAACTACAAATTGATAATATTAGTAAAAATTTTTGCTCAACCTTAATTAAGTCATTTAACATATTGAATAAACACTCATTAGCTTCCGACAAATAGCAGGGTGCCTCAGTGATTAGAGCAACAGATTCCAAAGCACACGTGCCCAGGTTCGAGCCCTGACCGCGGCAAATTCTGAGCATTACGTGATGAGTTCCAAATAAGGACAAAATGAGTATAGAAATATCTCGAAGAGAAAATGCGGACCCTAAGTTCAGTAACATAGTTTGGCAAATAAAGATCTGGATGTGCAAAATATTATTTCTTTTAACCGGAATGCATTGTAAATGCCACATTATTGTAAAAATTATAATTTAAATCAGAGCAAAACCTTGAAGGAAGTTATTAATTGCGAACCTGGATTAATTGAAATTACCTGATCTGGGTTTTGACTAACGCAGCTTTCATTGTTCCGGTAGTTTTCTTTTGATAAAATATTTCGGCCAGACTTACCGTAGGCCTTCATCAGTTGCATTTTACTTCACAAGTTTAACAAACGAAATAAAATGAAGTAAGCTTCGTTTTATCAAAAGAAAACTACTGGAACAATGAAAGCTGCGTTAGTCAAAACGCAGATCAGGTAAAGACCAAAAGCTTGTCCAAACTAAAAATTGCAGTAATGGTTAGATAAAGCGAAGTATTGAAGTATAATGCGGTGCTCTAAACTCGTACAGGTGGTAACGTATGCTAAATTCAAGTTTTTTTTAAAATTTGGACGAAGGTACGATTTAATAAAATGCATAAATTGTTATCCCTGGCATTAATATTTTGAAACCATTCGTATGTGTTCACGATATTTTTCAAGTGAAATCGTGTAATGGAATCAGGCATTAGTCTAGAATTGTTAAGTTTCTGAAAAATGTTTTTGAAAATGTCTGATATTAGCCACCAGTGATATTATTTAGAATAAAGACGAAATTAGATCCCGATAAACGCAATTATTAAAAAAAAAGTGTATAGTCTGAATCGAGAGGTGTGTTTCTGTAAATATGACTTCTCACTGAAATTTTTTAAAGCAAACAGACAAACGTTGGCATTTACAAGTTTGCAATAATTAAGATAATAATACTGCTAACGAATTTCAATTTCTCATAACTAAATATGAATAAATCGATATTAATTTGAAATACTCAGAAAATGGACAACACTGCTGTAATAAAACAATGATAAACCGGTAGAGTTATTAAAGATACACGAAAGTCTATTTAATGATAGCTTTAAGATAGGATTTAACAAACGAAAAAATTAATATTGAACCTGTAAAATAATGTTAGAGCCTTGACGCTCAACGGAAGGTGATGCACATAACTGATTGAAAGTTCGCATATTTTTCTATGTTTTTACCTTTCGAAATTTTGAAGATAGTGGAGGCGTAATGAGGAAGTAATGCGTATTTTATCAGAAAAAAGTTTTTCTTATCATTGCACTGTTGGAAGTTAACTTTGAATATAATAAAACATCGCATCCGAAATAGAGTTCATAAAGTTTGCATAACTAAGTCTTTGCCTATTTAGGGCTACACACTCGACAATTTATCAGGTGTTAAAATTGATGTTGATGCCTAAAGAGTATCTATGAGCTAGACAATAAATGATCAATCGAAATTCAAACTAAACAACAAACAGAAGATGATTCAACAAATATTGAACCAAGATTAAATGCTATTCTGAAATAGATGGAAAACCCCATTTTATCTGCAATAGTTGATTCTGAAAGTAGAAGAAATCCAAAATACGAAACGCGTTGGAACAAGCCCTGCTAGACTTTACGGCAAACCAAAAATTCATAAATACTTTACAGCTCCTGAAGCTACTCCTATGCAGAAAATTATGTAATTGATCATAGCGCCAGTAAAGTTTATCTGCAAACAAGTTCTACCACTAAAAATGCCATAAACATGAACACCATCAAGGACTCTTTCGAGCTAGGAGATAGACTGAAGGAAAAAAAACTTCCTATGCAAAAAAGTGTCTCACTTTACGTCTCATCCTTATTTACAAATATTCCACTGGTAAAACAACTACAATCTTATATGATCTGAGAAATAATGAGTTTCGTGATTTTCCTATAGGAATCAATGACTTCAAAGATCACCTATTAAAATGTACAAAAACCGTGTAATTTACAATTTTAGGTAAATATTTCTGCTAGTTTAGCAATGTGGATATGTGATGCTACATTTCACTTCCCCAGTAGTGTAATACATGCACCATTTTGACAAATTATCCATGCGTGATTTAAAGAAGGTATAAAATTCTATTATTTTTCATCCCAGACACTGCAAATCAAGACGAAAACCTTAAACGCGGCAACAAAGCCGATTTAAATATCATGTTTACACTAGAGGTAGAGAAAGTCGACACTTTTTCCTTCTTGGACAGACAATCATGAGGTCAAATGTCACGGATCCATCCCAAATTTTCTCAAAATCCATTATAACCTGCAGACTTTCATGTATGTGCAGTATACAGACAGCAAATTCACTCCGAATGTAGAGAAGGACAATGCTATTCCCTTTTTGTGTGTGTGTGTGTGTGTGTGTGTGTTGGCTTGTCGTTTACCGTACAATGACATATCTCAGCTAGCTATTTGATTACCTGTCGGATAAGTGATTCCATGTCGTCTATATGAAGTTAAAATTCGTCAAGTATAGATGTGATAAAATTAACAACTGGGTGCAATGCGCAGGTTTTGCGGTGTGGGTCATTATCTTCACGACACATATCCTCCTATTCAGAGATTCCTTACGTATGCGCAGTAATCCGAGCTAAGCTTCAGTAGTTTCGCTTTAGAAAGAGGCACGCTCCAGTAAATAAATTGAGGCTTTTATTTTTTGCTATGATGAGGATATATCAGTAATATATGATGAAAACTTTCATGTTTAATTTCATTGAGCAATGTCGTTGCCAACTAAATGTCTTATTAGCGAAATCATCAGAATTGTTACACCAAATTACCACAGCGCTTGCAACGGTTTCACTGTTTATAAATTGGAGCCAACTATCTGTTTTAAAAGCATGAGTCTTTTCTTATTTGAGCATTTTTATACTTTTGAGCTTGTTCTTATTATAACTGAAATTTTTTTAGTAACTTAGTGCTTATTTGCAATCAATTGTAATGTAAAATTATACAATACATGATTGCAGATGTGAGATAAGCATCAATCCCATTCATTTTACTAGATGCACAGCATAGAAACACTGTCGTATATAGCACGCATTATCGTGTTTCCGCGCTACATTAACAGAGCAGACACGAACTGACTACAGAAGGTGAAAACTAAATATAAATATTAAGTACTATAAAATTAAATGGCAGTAAGTGCAAAAGACGAGAATTGTTCTTCTAAATCGGTCAGGTGTTAATTAAAAGTAAAATAACGTGACTTTAATACTTTTGTTATCATTATAGCAATTACGTGTTGCTTAAAGTAATGAAATATGCAACCAAAATGATGTCTGCAATTGACGAACTCATAAAGCAATGACAAGGTTTTTATTTTAATATATTAAAACACTTACGGCGTTGGCTCGATTAGTGGAGAACGAGGATTTAAGACGAACACCGGTCTGTTGTCGTCGACTTCTTTAGCCGCGTACTCTGACAAATGCATCAATGGAACTTTCGGCTTCGGCTGTCCAGGATCGTAGAACACCTCCATGTCGATACGATCTGTACAATCTGACAGTTATACCCGAAACTGATTGTTTATTTTGGCAAAATGCTAGGTTACTGGCAAACAACTGAACGTTTAAATATAACCAGAAGGATAAGTCAAAGTCCGTATGAACGGATGGTCTAATTGCATGTGAACTTGCGTTTCGTGTTTATTGATTAGAAGAAGCTCGTATTTGGCCCTCTGGATACTATATATTTAGTTAAGATTTGTGAGACAGGTGGGCAGTAAAATCTCTTATTTAAATGTGTATTCAAGAAGCAATGTAGTTACCTCCATATAAAGCCTTTGAAAATGCGACTTAAAAGCCAATGCACTATATACACGTTATATATACAACTGTTATATATTTATTTGAATGATGCCGTGACTACCGCTTAATGTGATAACTGATATTGACCGAGGCCAAACTATATGGATTTGCTGGAGTAACAGTTGTTCAGAAGCATATGTAATTCTCAAGTTTTGTGAAATTTAGCACATCATATACTCAACTATGTTGGTACCATGCAAACACCCCTACTTAATTAGTTCAGTCGTGACCAGAAGGATAAACCGAGCTGAACTAATTTGTTACCAGGTTCGCAACACAAAATCTAACATGCATATATATTAGTTTTCCGCAACAAACAGTATTTATCTGTTATATATTGAATTGAATGATGTCATGCTTACCGCGAAATGTGATAACTGATATCGATCAAGGCCAGAGTGTATGGATTTACTGGAGTAACAGGTGTTCAGAAATTGTTGTAATTCTCAATTTCGGTGAACTTTAGCATAAATTGATATCCATCAGGTTGGTATCGTGTACCGACTCGGAAACCATAGTGTTAGTACCATGTACCTTTTCGGTACAATAATGTTGGTATCGGTTACTAACACTATAGTCATAGTGTTAGTACCCTTTACAGACT
>JAQBSW010011690.1:0-19189 GCA_029291075.1 Eudiplozoon nipponicum
GCCGCAGGATTTTTGTTCGTTTTGGGACATTTATGGTAATTGGAACTATGCAGTAATCCAGCGTAGATTTACTTTCATATTTTACGAAAAGCTCAATAGGTATAAAACTAAAATAGGTGCAAGCAAACTCGTGCAGTCTTTCCATTAAGAAATTGAAGACATTAAATTTGATGTTAATTGGTCTTGATGGTGAAAATTCGAACTTAACGTGGATGGAGATCGACTTTGCTATGTACAATGCATTTGTTTCTTTTTGTGGCTTTGTAGACGCCATTTGAAATAGTCATGTCTTTGAAACGTCTGTGTATATTATGAAAACTAGGTGCGATACTCCTTGTAGCGCGGGTTATAATAATTGTCGGAGAGCTATTAGACGCAAAACTAAGAACAGTCTGAAAATTGATCGTGAATCCTTTCGGTTTAGAACGCCTGCATACGTTTAAGATGTCTTCGCATCGTGTAACAATTGATGTTTGTTGCTACTTTTTCGCGCAACAGATGTGTAAAATTCAAAAAGATAGCGAAAAGGTAAATGTTTATAACAATAATTTAATGTCCAATAAGATGTCGTTTTGATATTCTGCCGAACACCTGCTTAAAATTATTTCTTTATCAACAATATGGAATCTTAATCTCGAACTATCATCAAAGTAAGAAATACGAAACTATGTTTTACCTTTAAAATATTACAAAGATGCACGTTGAAATGACCTTACTCCGACCTTATTTGAGGATGGTGGCATAGTTTGTGGACGTTGATTTTACCTTCTACCTACTATATTGGTTAAGAAAACCGTCGGCCATCATTCTATTCTTCAAAAAGACAGTCGTAATTCGTGCGATAACCATCAAAGTGTAAGCTCGATTCACATTGTTTCTAGTTTTTTTCTTCGATTATGTTACGCCGCCTCAGCGCTTTGCATGAATCGCATACTAACAAACTGGATTCTGGCCATGACCAAATTCTAAAGATAATATCTTTACCTTATTGCAAGTATTTGAACAGTGGCATAATGCAAAGCTGCACGTTCTGATGACCTCATTCCGATCTTATTTGAGGATGGTGGCATACCTTGTTTAATCTCATGCTTACTATATCGGACAAGAAAACCGTACCAGCTACATAGAGGGCTTTGGATTCTACAATGATTTAACGCTTAAATTGGCAACCAGCTGTGGCGTCCGGCAGGGTATCCACTCTCCATTTTTGTTTAATTTTCTAAGGGATGTCATTATGAACAATAATTATCAATGAATTCGGGAGACAGGTATCAAATTTCCATCTGGCGGTAGTTTAGTCGATGTTGTCTATGCAAATGATATCGTATTATTATTATTCGAAAATCGAGATTTTGCTCAAGCCATCTGGAATAGATTATCATTCGTCCTGTATACGTATACAATTTACATATTACATTTAGAATTACAACTACTTCTGAACACATGTTACTTCAGCAAATTCATCCTTCGTCATTTAGGGTGCAAATGGTGAAATTCACTCTGCAATGAGACTCGTGTGTACATTGTGTCTGTGCATTTAATGTTGATTTATACTAGTGAAACTTGGCTCTTTAAAATCGAAGATCTTAGATGATTACAGCGATTTTCTTACTGTTGTTCGAGTAGCATATCTGATTTAGGTTACCAACAAATAAAAACAACGTTAACATCTGTAGACATATTTTTAATTTTAAAATATTGCTTTATCAGTTGCGCTGGCTCAATAACGTATTACGTTCGACAGCAATTTCATTGTCCAATATGGCGTTATTCTCTCAGCCGTAATGTTGACGTCACCTTGTCTCAAAGCTGACAGCCTTAATTGTTTTGTGAAGATGTGTAGTTTACCTCATTCTTGTGGTTTTCCTACTTATATATCTCCATCTGAACTATATCCTCTTCTTCGTGAATAACTCTCCTTCCATAATTTTTTACTTTTGATTTATTATTAATGTCATTATTATTACTTTTTGTTTATTTATTTTCAATATTTTATACAGTTTTTCTCAGGGTTATATGACAGGGAAGCATCAGTTCGTAAAGGCTGATTTATTACGGTTTGTGTTCAAAAATTTATATTTCGTGTTTAGTGTGTCATCTTACATGTGTCCTAGAAATTTATTTTATGGTATACGACTTTTTATCAATCAAGCATTCTTCATATGGAATTATGTTATGCAAGCGAGAGACAGCGCCTAGATTATGTATGCTCATGGCTTGAAATCATAGGTTCAATTCGCGCAAGCTTTACTTGTTATTGGAATAACTGCTACTATAAATTCATATTCCTTAACTTTCTTTTGATTGCATAACAAATAATTCTTATTTTACAGATGGGAAAGACCACATATTTTATACGGCGACTTTTTGGATTGGATTCGTTATCTGGTAGCTTGGCAACCAGTTATTTTGACAGTTGTTCATCTTGTTAATATGGCCCTTGGACTGAAATAGATATTGATTTTACTTAGCTAAATTTTTTAAATTATTCTTTCAAAATATCATTCGTTGCATATGTTTTAATTGGATTTCTATATGTCAAGTTTGTGGACTGAATATACTCACAAATTCCACTTACTCAGCCAGTCACTCAACATAGTAAAGCTACCAAAATTAACACATCGAAAGAAAATGGTGTATATTACAAGACAGCGAAATTGATTTGGTTTGTGCGCAGTGATAGCTGCTGACCGTCTTGATATGTCTAAAATCAAATTCATTTGGTTTTTCTCTTTAACATTACACGTATATATATATATATATATATATATATATATATATATATATATATATAATTTCTGTTGCTTTAGAATATACTATGTAATATGTATATGTATATATGTATATCTTACATCGTTATACATCTATCCGTCTATTTAAACTTCTTGGGTGTGGGTGTGGGTGTGTCGTGATCCTTGAGTGCGAAGCGCGTATTTGTTTGCGGCTTCAAATTTGGTGCTCAAATTCAAATACTTATTCTCACATATAGCACTTTTTGTAAATTTTAATAAACATATTAATATCTGATTTCAATGAATACAAATTCCGCCGCGCTTTGAAAATAACCCAGTAAAAGAAAACCCATCGTAATATAAAACTAGTGGTAGCTTTATTATTCTTAATAAGTCTGCCATTGAAGGAAGTACTCGAGGAAGTATCGAAATATTTTAAATCAAGAAAATATGTACTTAGATAATTAGAACTAGGAGAATTAAATAATTTACATCACCTATATGTAAGTACGTATTTAAATATGTTCGTAGTAGGAAATTTATAGAACTCGCTTAGCTCTTTACTTATTTAATGAATCGAAATTATAGAACATCTATTCTATTTGTGATGAAGCTCTTGAAGCTATAGCCTTTAAGAACGGAAAGCTATTTCTATTCGCGATATTCCTCGTTATCAGTTATCTTCTAAGCTGCTTACCCGAAACTTTGTATTTTAGCATCTAGTTTGTGAAATAAATCAGGAATTCAGCTCAATATACTGAACAACGTGATTCGACTGCATATTCATTGCGACCATGGGTGGTTTATAACGAAAACCATCTTTGGGACGTTGTGTTCTTTTCGTTTATTAAAAGCTTTGAATCAAATAAAGTTGTTTTGGCATTTTTCCAATATGCTAGAACGACACAGGCAGGCCAAATATCTATGGAAAGTGTGAAGCTTCGCCTTTAAAAAATATTCATTTTTTGTGTTCATTGTTTTTGAATGGAGAGAATTCACAAAACTCAAAATGTAACGTTCGTCAGGTCTTGGTAACAGATCTTTAGGAGACATAACTTATTGCGTGAAAGGTCATAATCTTTTATAAATATTTATTCTATTTTTAGAAAAACCACCGTTTACATGCTTCCATTTTCATAGTCGTACAGTGTAGTTAGGTGCACGTTAAGTTTATGTAACGACAGGATTTCAATTTTGAATAGTTGTGCAGTGCGAGCATCACATCTTAATTCTCTGCGATTTGCATTCGCGAGTTGTCGCTTTGCACTCAGTTTTGCAAAAATTGATCCTCATTGGAAATGGGATCACTAGCACTGCACGATAGAAAACGTACTTGAAAGGATCAAACCGCAATATATTCTAAAATTTTGATGCACAGAACTCGCTTCTTGTAGTTGTACATACATTTTCCGTGTTCTAAATATCACCTGTTACATTTATATGCAGTTTTGACAATAACTCTGTGGCAGCTTTCTTCACATTTCTTGAATTGCTTATATTTCCTTGTATAAATCTAAATAATTAGCATCTATATTTGTTTGTGTGTTTGAATACCTCACATATGTTAGAGAACATCGGAAGGCGTCAATTGCTTTATTCAAGCCGTAAATTTCAAAAAAAAACATTTTACAGACTTCTGTTTAAACTGAAACTGTATAATTTTCTTCTGGAGTGGCAGCGAACCAGTGTATGATATTAGGCCTTGCTTTCATTTATTTGTCGTGTTACTAGGCTGTGTTCAGTTTGTAATGTTATTCAAATATTTATTGCCAAATATTGTTTTCTAATTTTTACTGTTTAGAGGCAAATAAAATTGTTCAAATATGATATAAACAGATTGTATTTAAGTCATTCCTGATAATAACAAAATTGTTGAATGCTCATCAGTTGTAAATTGTCCATTGACACTGATTTTATTTTTTCAGTTTTTTTCCCACATATACATTTTGCATCGATTATTAGATGTTAGAGCCTTTGCAACATGTATTCTTCAGTGTTTAATTGCAGAAATTTATTAAGTAAGTGTTATAATTTTTGTTATTTCTTTTGCAATGCGAGCCTTAATAAAATTCATAGTACACTTTCCATGTGCAAAAAGATAAAGAAATCGTTTTTCTCAAATTCTTCTGAAGTATTTATTGAAAAACCTTTCAATTTATTTCTCCATTCACCCGCAGCCACTATCGCCACACCATGAAGTCTGATAGGTTTGCCCTCATAAGCTGTACATCGGCGCCGTTATCAAATTGCATGATCGAAAGCTGTTCATACGAGTCGCTACGTTTCCCTGTTGCCACCTTAAGTAGACCGATGTTTCGGAGGACTCTGATGACCTTGCTGTCCCATATGTCAAGCGTTCATCACAGTTGTAGATGTTTTTTTTTTACAAAAGTAGACTTGTTGCCGTCCTTTGAAATTAACTGTGGTATGCAAAACGAAGAATTCCGAGTAAGCATGTCAACTCTGCTTACTGTTGTACTGAGACTTATTTGTGGTTTCTGTAATTTCATCGTGATGGTCGTGATTGATGAATTTTGTTGAGCTTGTTGTGTGTGCTCGAGATAAAACCATATCTGGTAGGGTACAGTAAGGTGAATATAATGGCCACGTGCGGCTGCAAACCTGGCATAGACTCAGTTAGCTTCGACGACCGTCGCTTTGTGCGCCATAGTTTCCAATGTAGGCTCACACTGTAGTAGTCTAATTCTATAATTCCTCAAACACTAGAGGCCTGTCACGGAAGTAAGCCAATACTACGTTTAAATTCTGCATACTGCAGAACTAAAAAGCAATACTTATTTGGTTTTCCTCGTACGATACATGAATTTATGGACGGCATCGAGTAAAATTGGTGTTTTGAAGAACTTGTGGGCAGGCATGGAGGCTTCAAATTTGTCGAATCCTTAATGTGGCCCTTGCACGTCGAGAGTTGCAGGCATAGACTGAAATTCCGATAAAGCCGGAAATAACATGTCGATTCGGATGTAAATACCGGCAGAGCTTTGTTTGTTGCCAAAATTAGTCTATTTATGAGGATTATACTTAACTCCGTGTTGACAATATACAAACGAACTTTTTCAGACTAGCAGAAAGCCATGATGATTAGACATGCCCACTTTATTTTTCATCAAAATATTTATAGGGCTGCTCATGTAAAGCTCACCTTCGTAATACAATTTTGAGTAATATGTTAATTACTTTTCACTTCTCAGGTTCGTCTGCTGCTTCCAGCCTAATACTTATTCTTGTGCGTCTTAATTGTAGCATCTCTATGTGGAAATACTCCTGTATTCACATCAGCTCGAAATAGAGCCATTGGAACGTTCCCAGTCCCAAAGGTGGCCACTGCGCCACCTTGTGCTTATCTCACTTAAGCTATTCATTCGTTGTAAGAACTATTTGTAAAGCAATTGTCATCGTAACGGCGGATATTATTCACTTTGTTTTTTATAATAAACTGTTAAATGTTATATTTGCAGATTCGCCAATAATTGTGCCTAGTCTCTGCGACTATGTCAAAATATTTGTTCACAGTTGTGTATTTTGGAAACTATTTTATTGATTATTTTAGAGAAATCAGCGCTTATGAATGGTTCCGGCGGTAAATATGTTTCTTCAGGAAGGTGTAAACTACACGCATTCAATAAACCCATCATTGTGTAAATTGCTGTTTATTAAAATCCTGTCAGTGTTAGTGCCATTAATAATGTTGGTGTTGTTTTTAAGTTCGCATGATTCACAATCAGCATTGACACAAATAATAATATATACGACATTTTTCTCAACTTGTGCACAGGTGATATTTAGTGGATCATGCAATATTTCCATCACATTTTGACTTACCATGTTCTCCGAAATCCGCACACAATGCTCACTTACTAGTGTAGATTTGCAATTCGTCATCAGTAATACCTTAGCTATAACTGATATTAAAAATATTTTAGTCTTACAACTGCACCACAGCCATGCATGTCACATATGCTTATATGATGAACATATGGTATTGTAGGCATACCAGTCAGTTGATTTTACGTCATGGATCACGGTGTTATCAGTCTATTCATACTTGAGTTACTCTGGATATTGTTGATTTTTAGGTCACAACAAATGCAGAATAGCGAATGTGTGTCTGATATTGGTAAGCGGTGAACATTTTGCATTTCAGACATACAAGTAATACTGTCTCTCTCTCATCTTGGAGCACGGCATTATGAAGTCTATTGATACTTAGGTACATTCGATATTGGAGATTAGTAGGCTTCAACATCTGCAAAATAGTACTTTCTAACGACCATGAATTGATAATGAACACAGTGTATTGTAGACACCTGTCATCGTGCCTCCTTTATGTTTTGGAGCATAGTGTCTGCAGTTAATTGATCCTTGTAACACTCGATATCGGAGATGTGTTACCTATAACAATCGCAACATAGCTGTGTTTTTTTGACATTGGTATATAATAGGGCTGAATAAACCAGACTTACAAGCCGTATTGCTTCCTTTTCGTTTGCGAAAAGGATATTATCGGTATATTGAAACTTCAAGTAATCTTTATATTGTTTATTTTCGGGTTCAAACATCTGTACCATAGCCATATTTGACTAACAAATGTGTATGTTAAATACTTTTTTTTATTAAAGACGTCCAGGTCGTAGTGTCGCCTTCACATTTGGAACATGGCATTATCGGTGTATCGATATTTGTATATGGTTAGACCACACCACCTAGACTAAAGCCATGTTTGTCTCTCATAAGCATTTGAGAAAGATTTGGTAATGTAAATCTACTAGTCGTAGATTTTCATTCCAATCTTGGAACACTGCGTATTAATTAAATGATACCTAAGGTACATTTGATAATGGCGCTTTGCACGTCTCAACATCCGTACCATAGCCATGTTTGACTACCATGGGTAAAGAACAAACACTTGTTACTGAATTTAACAACAATTGGCTGATATTAAAGAACTTTTTACAGAAGACGTCGATGTCGTAGACTCGTATTGAACGCATTATCGTATTACTGGTATTTGAATTGCACTCGATATTGTAGATGATTATACTAAAGCACCTAGGCTAAAGCCAAGTTTGTCTCACATAGGCGTTTGATCAAGATTTGGTAATCTAGACCTACCAGTCATAGTGTTTCATTCACATCTTGGAACACTGCGCATTAATTAATTGATACGTAAAGTACATTTGATGAAGCCAGTTTGTGGGCTTCAACATCTGTATCATAGCCATGTTTGACTAACAAGTGTATATGATAAGCACTCTTTACTGATGGTCGTATTGTCGCCTTCAAAGTTTAGAACACATTTATTAAAACAAAAATACAAATATTTACTATTTTATGTTCACCTCTGCGCCTCCAAGGCTGTTTGCATCATTGTGCTGACTGCTTCATCTTAATAGGTACATTTCTGCGAGGACTTTCTGTTTCATTCATGCCAGCCTAGATAGGACTCTTGGTGCGATCTCAGTCTCAAATGTGGCTATTGATATATCTTTTCACCTCCTCAGGAGTCGGTGTTGTTACCCTACTTAAACGATCAAATTCGACAGATCGTGGTCCATCGGACATGTTAACGAAAAATGTATTTTTCTCTTCATTCATCTTTTCCACACGATTCAGACCATCATTGAAAATCTGCAGTGCCATTGGCTTGACCTTCGCGACCATGACATAGTCGCCAACCTTTAGGCGAGTCAGTGTAAGTCGTCTTGCATAGGTGTGTCCCTGTGTAGCGCCTACATATTTAGTTAACTGTTTTATGCGCTCCTGAATATCCGCTATGGTGCAACGCTAATGGGATCCTGGGATTATGGGCTCACCTGGCAGTCTAATGTGCCCTTCACAGACCGTGGTTGTTGGAGCGAAAAATGTAGCTGTTGATGCTGTAAATCGTATGACCCGCTCGACCAAATGTAATTTGTCTCTCAAGGATCCCGGCTTCCGTTGCACCAACATCGCAATACTTCTTTCATCGTCTGATGTGTTCACTCAGCTGTCGCATGTGGTAAGTAGATGCGCGGGAATATTCCATTTCAAGGTCCTTGCACCAATGATTATATTTTCTTGTCTCGACCCTGGTAGATAACAATAACTTGTGGTGCACCAAATCGACTTAGCCATCGCTCTTCTAAGCACTTTATAATCTTCTCTGTTGTGGTTTTCTTAAGTGATACACACTCGACTCATCGGCTAAACTTGTCGAACATTGAAAACACAGGCTACATCACCACGAGCTTCCGGTAGTGGACCTACCGGGTCAATATGCGGAAACTGGTTCCTGGCAGTGTCATTAATAGCAATCGCAGTGACCTTTTCTCTTTTTTGTGGCTTACAACCGTTGACAATAGTTAAGAATTTCCTTGTACATGTCAGTCCAGCGCATCTGCAATATCCCATTGAAAGTTCGGGAACTGTAATGATTCAACGTCTCATGCCAGTTGGCCATCAGTCATGGTCGTATAGACACTGGCATGAACCATTGCACTGTTTCTCCTTCTTTTCGCACCAGTAGGCTGTTTTGCAGGTTCAAAGTCTTATGTGGTGCGGACACCTTTGTGCAGTTTTTTAACTGATTGACTAGTAACTAGCATGTGACATCATTTCCCGGTGCTTCAGAGACTGATGAATGGGAAACTCGCACAGCGAAAATTCTGCTGAGCGAATCGGCTACCGCATTCTCGATACCGGCTCTATGATGAATTGATACATCGTATTCCTCGAGCTATTCAAAGGCTCGGTGTTCTCGTTTCTTCTCAATGTCCAATGTTCTCCAATGCACTAGTGCTCTGTGCTTTGTAAAGACGTCCATATATCCACCAATGACAAATTACGTAAACTTTTGTAGTGTCCATGGTACGGTCAGTAATTCATTTTCTGTGATTCTATACTTTTGTTCCGCCTTAGTAAGAGTTCGACTTACATTTTGCCTATATTTGACGCGTCTATAACATGATGTACATGACATTACCTACCGCCAAAGTCGGGTTGCACAAGTCAAACGCTTCTTGAGCCTCCTACGTCCAACGAAACGGTATGTTGGCACTATTTAACTTAAACAAAGATTGTTGCGTAACCGCCATCCTTGCGATATGTGGTCTATATAAATTCAACATACCAATAAACCAGCGCAATTGTTTTCTAGTAGTAGGCATGTGATGGTACTTGATAAGCTGTACCTTCTAATCTAATGTCATATACCCCTCCGCTGAGACTGAGTGACCCAGGAACCGCACTTGCTGACCTATCTGAACTTCTTATGGATTGAAATGTAATCGCAATTCTACGACTTTGGACACTATCTTTTATAGCCTAATTTGCAATTGGTGTGCGGTAGTGGCCCATATAATAACATCGTCAATATGAGCTGTTATACAGGTTAAATCGGACACGAAGGAGTATCATTCTTTGGAACACTTTCGGTGCGTTCTTAGGACCAAATGGTACCCGAGTGAGTTGAAAAATAACCTTGGCGTACCTGCACCGCTAACTTTCATCTGTCTTCGGGTCGCACGCTAATTTGCCAAAATCGCTGTTTATGTTTAAGTACGGCAAACCATTTGCCTCTCGCTAGCTGTAGGAACAGATCGCGCAGAGCCGGGATGGTATACGGGTCGGGCTTAATAATCTAGTTTAATTGCAGGAAATCAGTTGCCGATCGGAGTGAACCATCCTTTTTCTTAACGGAAACTATGGGAACTCCAAAAAATGACGATGATTCAAGATCGCCGGCCACTATCATTTATTGTGTTGCTCGAGCCGCTGCTGCTAATTTCTTTGAATGAGCACAATATACTTTCGATATTTTTTAACATTCATTTTATTCTAGCCCTAGTTTAAACCGATCGACCTTCGTCCGTGGACATTCGCTACAATCAGGAAGCTTGAAATGTAGTGTTGATCCATTAATATTTATTTTACTGACTAAATGTTTGTTCTGCTCAAATATTCGGCCTTAATAACTATTTTCCTATAGTCATGTGCCTGCGCAGAACTAAATACAAATATCTATTCCCAAATATGTATACGTTTGTCTTACCGGAATATAGTATAAAAAGTTGGTATTGCTGACCTTCTTGTTGTAATGTCACATTAAAACACGTCTGTAATACATTAGTTAATGAGGTACATTCGGTATTTGAGATATATAAAGTCAACATTTTCACCATTTTCATGCTTGTCTGAAATGTACATATGAAGGAGACATAGTTTCTCAGACCTACCAGTCGTATTTCTGTTTTCCTCTGAGGTCATTGTTGTCTGTCCTGTAAAAATTGAAGCGCACTCGATATTGTTCATTTGTTGGCTTCAACACCTTCATAGTAGCCATGTTTATCTGGCATGGGTATATAGGCCTACCTGCTCCAGTTTTTTCTCACAATTTGGACCATGACGTTATCCGTCTTTTGATACTTACGGTACACTAGATGGTGTAAATTTGTAGATTTCCACACACGTACCATAGCCGTTTATCGTACATGTATATGCTGACCAACTTGTATTTTAGACCTTTATCGAACGTAATGTCTCCAACATCGCGGAAAATAATGTTATCAGTCCATTGATATTGAGGTACATGCGATATTGCAGATTTGTAGACACCAGAACTTGCACAATTGGCCATTTTTATTTGATTTGAATATATGACGAGCAATTGGTATTAGAGACTCGCAAGTTGCATTGTTTTTTCCCAGACTGGAGCACGACGCTATAAGTCTATTGATACCTGAAATACACACAATACTGTCGATTTTAAATCTTAAACGCCTGCAGAATTGTCATTTTTGCCATGGCTATTTGGTTAACACTTTTTCTTGCTTACTAATCAGTTTTGGTGTATCTTCTTTATCTTGTAGTACAATAGATAAGGCACCATCCCCATCTTTGTCTAGAATTTTGTTGTTAATGGAAATCTTAAAGTTGTAATATCTTCTTCACGACTTGGTGCACGATGTTTTCAGTTCATTGATTTGTAGACTTTAACACCTACAGAATAGCCATGTTTATCTAACGTCAGTATATTATGAACAATCGATATAGTAGACTTTTCAGTTGTAGTGTCTCATTTAAAACTTGGTTCACGACATCTTTAATTCATTGATACTCGATGCAAACTCTATATTAGAGAGGTTTAGGATTCAACATCTGCGCCGTAGTCATGTTTGTCTGCTACTCATCCGCGTAGGCCAGATAATTGTGGGAAATATTCACATTTATTATCAATTCATTTTGTCTATAGAACAATTTCATTTAAATGTTTGCATCTGTCCTTAAGCGTCATTTGAACATCCTATTGGTTTATGGTGACACGAAAGACAAATTAGATCAAAACCTTAAAGTACACGTAGCTAAAATCAAATTAACCATTGTAGTAATAGCCACATTTGAGGTTAAGAACGCAGCAAGGGTCCTATATAGGGCTGGCATGAATTCAACAGAAGCGCCTGTATTAAGATGAATCAGTCAGCACAATGATGGAAGCAGACTTCGAGTCGCAGAAGTGAATATAAAATAATACGTATTTGTAAATATTTTTGTACGAGAAAAATCTTATATAAAATTGATTAAAAATTGAGCATGTGTGTGAAAATAACAAATGGCGTCTGACGGGTTGGAAACTTCAATTAGATGATTGACTGCACAAATGAAAAACTTGACTGCAGACTTAGGTGTAATTAAGTCTCGGCTAGATGATATTAATAACAAATTCTGATGAAATCTGCATAAGCGACCCAGCCAATATAGGTTGAGACAATAGCGACCGCCAAGAGGAATCAGAGAGAAATATGCCGGTGTGTTTATTCGAATTGACGAGTTTTTTCCGATCGTGATCAGAATATATGCCAATAATTTCATCCTTAGATGTTGAAAGACTACAGTTGTGGTTCAAAAATTTGAAGCCTCTGTTCGAGCACAAAAATTTCCATTTGAAGAACCTATTGTACGCGTAGCTGTCCACGAATTAATTGACCGGGCATTAGCAGTCCAATTAGAATTGTCTGTCGACTTGACGTATGAAGAATATGAAAGACGAGTGTTGGATCACTTCCGAGCCAAGCCTCAGAAGGTGTTTTCATAATTGTACCGTCTCAAACCAATACTGGGTGAGATGCTCATTGATACCATGGCACGCATCAAACGGTTGTTCTCCAAACTAACCGAGTCTTTACCCCGGGCTGCACCCACATGAGGCCATCATGTTTATGCTGCTGGATCCTAACAGATACGGTGCAACATCCAGCGCCTAGAGAGGCCTAGAAGAAAAAAATTCAAGCTCTTCAAAGTTCGGCCATGATGACAATCAAAGTGGCAGCTGCGACTCCATGTATGGGTCCGGCTACATCTGGCAGGAGCGAAATATCTAACTGGAATTCTTAGCGGCATAATGAGCAAGTCCGCGACGAACGGCAACAGCCAGTGACGTGGAAGTAAAGTCAATATATCAGGACACCAGCTTCGACGAATACATCGTCTACGGGATAGCAAAACCAGATAACTGCTAGCTCATTGGGGAAATAGGGTCCATCATCTCACCAACAAGGGTAGTCAAGATCATGCCAAAAATATTAATTCTAAGGAGTCTCATATTGGTAGATCGAGAGAAGACCAGCAGAGCTACCTAAAATTTGTTCTGAATCAGACGGCCTTCGAAGAAAAAGAAGTATGGCTAACGTTGCTACATGGAAGGATTTTTATTAAAGTTAAATTTTTAGAACCCTTCAACGGACAGCCTGTAATGATGCAATGGGATACTGGAGCGATGTGTCGGTATTACCAATTAATTAGCCGTTAAACTACGTAAAGCCTACGAGAGCAAATTTGTGTCAGGCATCAGGTGCGTCGATGGAACTCGAAATTACTTATAAATTAAGATATCTACCATGTCTATTGTTGTAGCGATTACTAAATCAACCTTATTGTCAATAGACTGTCTAAATAAACGTATATAAATATCGACACCAGAAAGCATAAATTCCATAAAGTCTATATGAATCGTAAGGTGCAGGAAGAGGCCAGTTGTCTGCCCGGGTGGTGGAAAAACCTTCTAACCAATTACAACATTATATTCCAAATTCTTGATTGCAGCGAATGCCCAATGCCAATGGTCGACCTCTTTAAACCATGGCTAGAACTAAATGAAGGTTACGAACCACTAGACGTATGTGGCGCTCTTGCAAATAAATTAGCAGCAGCGACTCGAGCAACCCAAGAAATGATAGTGGCCTGTGTTCTTGAACCATCATCATCTGTATTTCGAGCTCCAATGGTTTACGTTACGAAAAGGGATGGTTCGCACCGACCGGCTGCTGATTACTGGTAATTAAACCTGACCCGTATCCCATACCAGTTCTGCGGGATCTGTTCCTACAGCTAGCGGGAGGCAAATAGTTTGCCGTGCTTTATCTTAAACAAGGATTTTAGCAAATTGGCCTGCGGCCCAAAGACCGATGGAAGTTAGCGCTGCAGTTACGCAAAGGTCATTTACAATTCACTCGAGCACCATTTGGTCCTAAAAACACACAAAAAGTGTTCCAAAGAATGATTAACATTTTCGTGTTCAATTTAACCTGTACTACAGCTTATGTGGACGATGTTATTATACGAGCTACTACTGAACACAAATTACGTGTTAAGCTGCAGAAGATGTTGGCCAAAGCTTCAGAATGGCGATTCCATTTCAATTCAGAAAATATCCAGACAGCTCGGCAAGTGCGGTTTCTGGGCCACTCAGTCTCAGCGGAGGGATGTATGTCATTATATTCGAATGTACAGCTCATCAAGGACTATCCGGTGCCTACTACTAGAAAACAATTGTGCCGGTTCATTAGTGGACCGTTTCTATAGAAAATATCTCGCAGGGATGGCGGTTTCGCAACAACCCATGTCTAAGTTAAATATTGCCAACATAGGACGAAGGAGGCTCACGAAGAGTTTATCCTATGCAAGCAGAAATTAATAGACGCACAGATTTTTACTTTCCCGGTATGTATTATGTCAATTGTTACAGACGCGTCAGATATGTCGATAGGAGCAGTGTTACAAGCTGACGGACGTCCTGCGCAATATATAAGTCGCACACTCACTAAGTCGGAACAAAACTATACCGTCACAGAAAAAGGAATTACTTTTCGTAAAATAAGCACTACGGAAGTTTAGGTATTTTGCCATCGGTGGACATATAGACATCTTTGCCGACCACAAAGCACTAGTGCATTGGAGAAAAAACGAGTACACCGAGCCATTGAAAAGTTGGAAGAATACGATGTTTAATCATAGAGCCGGTATCGTAAATGCGGCAGCCGATACGCTTAGCAGAATTTCCACTACTTATTAAAGTCTCTGAATAACAGGATATGATGCTACATGCCAGTTAATAGTCAATCAGTTAAAAAATGACATAGTGATGTCCACAACCCATAAATCGTTAAGCCTGCAAAACGGCCTATCAGTGCGAAAATAAGGACAAACAGTGCTATGGTTTGTTTCGGAGTCTATAAGAAATTAATTGATGGCATGAACATTGGGACATCCCGGCATCGGGCGACTCATTGAGATATTGCAGTCACGATTGTATTGGACTGGCATGCCCAAAGAAATTCGTAGCTTTTGCCAACAGTGCAATACATGTCAACGTTATAAGCCACAATAAAAGAGAAAAAGTCACTCCGATGTTTTGAATACCACTGCAAGGAACCTGTTTCTGTATATTGATCTGATAGGTCCACTGCCGGTAGCTCGTGGCGGGTTAGCCTAGGTGTTTTCCACGTTCGATAAGTTTACCTGAAGGGTCGAGTTTGTACCACTGAAGAAAATCACACCGGATATTATAACGTGCTTAGAAGAGCGATGGCTCAGTCGATTTGGTGCACCACAAGTTATCGTTAACGACCAAGGTGCACAGTTCGTCGAGAGTATTTAATCAGTGGTGCAAATACCTTGATATAAAACTTATCACCCGCAGACAAACGCGACGGCTGAGCGAGCAAACCGAACAATGAAAGAGGTATTGCGATGTTATTGCCACGAGAGCCCGGGAACGTGGAGAGACAAATTAGACTAAGTTGAGAGGGCCATGCGCTTTACAGTATCAACAGCTACAGGATTCGCTCCAACGACCATGGTCTATGGAGGGCATATTAGACTACCAGGTGAACCCGTAATCCCACGATCCGACGGGCGCCGCACTACACAGTAACAAGCCTATGTAAGGCGACCTACACGCACTCGCCTAAAGGTCTGCGACTATGTCATGGTCGAGCACATAGCACTGCAGGCTGTCAATGATGGACCGTATCGCGTGAAAAGGGTGGACTCAGAGCACAATACAGTTGTCGTTAACATGCCCGATGGACCACGAGCTGTCGCACTTGATCGTTTAAGCAGGGTGCCATTGCCGATTCCTGAGAGTGGAATGGGGAAGATGTAGCAATAGCCACATATGACACTAAGAACGCACAAAGGTGCTATATAGGGCCGGCATGAATTCAACAGAAAGTCCTCGCAGAAGCGTCCGTATTATGAAGCAATCAGCACAATGATGGAAGCAGACTTTGAGCCGCTGAAGTGGAAATAAAATAGTATATATTTGTAAATTTGTTTTACTAAACCAATGCCCTTTATACCAACAAAATCCTATATATAATTGATTAAAAGTAAAGCATGTGTGTGAATATAACAAAAGGCGTCTGACGGGATTGGCTAGACTAATGAACAACTTGATGGCAGAATTAGGTATAATTAAGTATCGGCTAAATGATACATAAATAATAAATTCTAATGGAATCCGCATAAACGACACAACCAATATAGGTGGAAATAATCATGGCTTAATATAGTTTCCAAGACGGCATTAGACTCTCAAAAATTGCACTTAATTTAAATGTGACCACCACAGACAGCATCTTTCCATGTAACTTAAGCAGATATGAAAATTAAACTTAATCCAACTCGGATCACCCACATTATAGTGAGCAGACGATAGATGTCCTCTGCTCAGTACAACAGAGCCTATCACGATTGGTCTGCTAGCTTATTCAACATATCGTATTAGACTTCTAACCACCGGAATCCGATTGACATTGCGCTCCATGCAGCCACTTGAATTCTGTCAAAACAACCGAACAGTAACAATGTAATCGGCTGCAAGACTATGAGGACATCGTATCCTGGTTCGCATGAGTTTTCTGCCAGTCATGAAGCGACTAAAAATTAAAACTGGCTTAATTTTGCTATTCAGTTGTAAGCAGTTCTAAAGCGCAACAGTCTTGTCAAATTCTATTTGCTGTTTCTGACGCACACTTCGATAAGTAGCCCTAAAATATCAATCCGCCACGCATTTTAAGCACTTTCCTGCTGTGAAATGGAAATCAAAATCTACTTTTTCTGAAGTGCCTATGAAATAACCGTAATCGAAAGACTCTTTTTGGATGCTTCAAGTTTCCTGAAGAAGAGGTTAATAAGAACCTGCCGAAGCTTATTGTTGCAATTTGAAGTGGTGAATCTGAACAGAATGAGTGGAGGTGAGTAGTTGTGTCAATTTGAAAAAAGTAAGGCACTAACACTCGTGATGTCAATTTGATCTGTAATGGACCAAAAATAGTCAGTGAGATTACTATCAGAATATTTTGTGAAGAATGGGAAGCGAAGCAGACAAACTAGTCATCGTCCTCATCGCGGAAAGCAACACAAAATTCGTTAACAACTGATGCCTCACTGCAATATAACCATGAGGAGGAAAACAATTAAATAATGTAAAAAATTACCTAAAATTAAAAAGCATATAATAAAAATGACTAAATAGTAGAAGCAATAATAATAAAGTAATAAGGTAGATTGAAAATTTTAAGGTAGAGCGACGTATGACAGAGAGAATATAGTGTGGCAATAGCCACCTTTAAGACAAATAATGAACAAAGAGTCTTATCTAGGGCAGACATTATTTCAACAGAAATTCCTCGCAGAAGCGCCCGTATAAGAATGAAGCAGTCAGCCCAATGATAAAAGCAGACTTCGAGCCGAAGTGAACATAAATTAATTATATTTGTAAATTTGTTTTATTAAATCGATGCTCGTTGTGCGAGCAAAATTCTATATATAATTGAGTAAAAATAAAGCATGTGTGGTACATTTAAAATGGCTTCTGATGGGTTGGAAACGTTGATTCAGGGACTGACTACTCAAATGAATAATTTAACTGCAGAATTAGGCATAATTAAGTCTCGTCTGGACGATACGCTGATAATAAACACAGACGACATACGGGTACGTGGACCATCCAATATAGGTGGACACAACATATAGCTTATGTGAGTATATTTACCTAGATAACACACAGAAACGAGAAAAATTAAACTATTAAACAGCATCATTATCAACAAAAGCAGCTTCAATTATATTTAATCAAGGTTGCAAACTTCATATAATCATGTGACCCATTATGTACATACATTTCTCAGTATAAACTAGGTATTGTATAGTGTGGAAAAGGCAATTCATCCAGGGTGGCTCAGTGATTAGAGCACTAGATTCTGAAGCGACGTGCCCAGGTTCGAGCCCTGTCCGCGGCAAATTCAATACAGTACGTGATGAGTTCCCAATAAAGACAAAACCGTTCTACTGGATGAATTGCCTTTTCCACAATACCCATTTTATACTGGCAAATGTATGTACATAATGGTTCAGGTGTTTATATAAAGTTCGCAACCTTGATTAAAAATAATTGTTATCACTGTCCGCGAAACCAATGTTCATTTAATTATATAAAGTCAGATTCAAGGCCGGGAAACTTCGAAAATACAAACTAACCCAGGCAGAAATTCGAGCAGGAATAAGATGCGTAAGCCAAATTTACACTCCTCGTACATTCAAGTTATTCCAGCTGTATCAGCAGCCAAACAGCTTCTTTACTTACCTGATTATCGGGTTGCGATCCGATTTGTTTGCATCCGCTGTCTTCCTGATTTTTTCTCCATAATTTTCGATATCCGGTTACGCATATCTTTTTCAATGGAAAGCTCATATCATATTAAGTTGACAATCAATATTTCAAGTGGAAATATTAGTTTAAACTGCCCCTTTTATACTTGTTGTTAGATCTCTTAAGCATAACAAAAAATAAATGTTAGGCAAAGTGTCAAATTGGCTTGTGTATATGTCTGCATGTGTACACGCTTCGAAATGAAATTACAGTGATTTAGTCACACTAATGACAACTCCACTAGATAAGCGTACGCTATGCCCGTGTGTATGTATTCTCAAGCTGGTTTTTGATTGAGGACTAATCACCTACTGCACGTGTACACTCATCCCAGTGAAATTACAGCGATTTAGCAACATCTGACTAATCACTTGATAAGCTTTACACGCCTGTGTGTTTGTGTGCGTGAGCGTTTGCTTAAGACTGATAACACCTGTTACATGTAATTAACGGCACATGTAATAGAAAT
>JAQBSW010011691.1:0-19187 GCA_029291075.1 Eudiplozoon nipponicum
TCATGCTGCCTTTCGTTTATCTTTCTGGTCACAACTGAACTAATTTGTTACTAGGTTAGCAACACCTAATACATACTTGCATATATATTAGTTCTTCGCAACAAACAGTATTTAACTGTTAAATAAATGAAAGATTAGTATTTCATGTATTATTTGGATAGACTACAAATAGCATAATTCAGCAAACTTAACTCATCTAATAGACTGGTTTTTTTCTTGTTGAGCTCCTCTCACTAGTAAACAGCATTGTTGCGGCCGATTATCAGACCCTGTAGAATTTGGTTCAGATTAATCCAACCCATCCTCTACACCAAGGTGGACGCCCATCGCAGAATATTTTCTGTTTTACGACAACTTTTGCTTTAGATCAGTCTCGGCCCCTGGTGTACACTCGTGGATATCGCTTTTATCTAAAAAAAATACAACTAGCCTGGACAGACGTACATTTTCGAAGCACAAAGCAGTTCACTTGATGGCACTCCAGGGTTTCTGATTGCCACGTAGCGTGGCAGACGAGTTTTATGAATGAGTAACGAATCCTCGAAAGCTCGAAATATTTTTGATAAAATTCGTAGTAATATTGCGGATTTTAAAATGAATAATTGCATTTTCAATCTTGTGCTATGTTTATTTTACACCTTATATATATATATATATATATATATATATATATATATATATATATATATATATATATATAAACGTAGGCTTTTCTGCTTGAGTCATGCTGTTTATTGTTTCATCGTGTTCTAACAGCTAGTTGGAAACGCCTCAATATGTGTAAAATATTTGTGTTGTAATATTTTACGACCGGTAATATATTTGAAATTGGGTATAAGTCATTTCGCACTTAGTAACAAATTAGTTCAAAAAGGCACAGAAGGACATACCAAAATCAGCATGAACAGAGGGTGTAAGCACAAATGCACATACGTTACGTGCCTACTGACGTCTCATAAATAGGAACCGGTACTACGCCCTATGCACACTATATTTGATCACGCAATGTGGGACTGTTATATATATATATATATATATATATATATATATATATATATATTACTCAGTATATTTGTTATTGGGTAAGAACACACAATGACGTACGGCACTTTTAATGTGGGATCGGAAAGCAATGTTCACTGCAAATGAATATATATAATATATATATAGTATATATATATATATATATATATATATATATATATATATATAGTCCTTATGAAGGACTCTTGAAGTATCGTACAATATTTTGTCATGGACGGGAATGGACCATGAAAAAGGGTGCTTCGGAGACTGTGACTCTATCCAATACGCCACCTTGCCGTATATATTAATTTATGTTATTGGTTGGCATTTACCTCAGACAGAGCTTGATAAGTTGTAATTTATTTTTTACAATTATCTGTGAGCTAAGAAACTATAAAGATTCAATTAAACAACTCTTCTCCAGATAGCGTGGTGTCTGTTCTAAAATGACAACTTTTGAGTGGCTAGTTGAAACTTTTGGTTAAAAGAGATGCAATATGTTCTTCAGCTTAAGGAGAGTCTAATCAAAAACAGGAGTAAGTGTAGAATTGAGTAGCGTGCGGCTGGGTGGCTAAGTGGTTCGAATCACAGACTTCAAAGTAGACGTGACCAGTTTCGATCCCTGTCCGCAGTGAATTCTAGGCAGTTATTGATGAGTTCACAATAAGGATGAAACCGATCCACTGGATAAATTTCCTTTTGTATACAATACAGTACTTAGTTTACATTGACAGTGGGAATATTTTATTGGATTTATGTTTATATCAAGTTCGCAAAGTTGACTTAAAAGGAGGACTGAAAATTTTCATTTTGCAAAATTTTGCTGATAACAATCAATTCATATGCAAAAATTATCAGATATTAATATCTACCCAACCATCCGCATATCAATATATATATGTGCATAAATTTTTATATATTTATCCACTCATATATATATATATATATATATATATATATATATATATATATATATATCCATTTATTCATCTGTCGAACTATCTACCTTTATGTCCATTTGAATATTTTTATATACATTTATTTTTATTTATCTATCTGTTCTCTTTCTAAATTTATATATATCGCTATATATCTATCTGTTTTTCCATCTATTTATTTAAAATGCCGTTTAGCCATGTCTCTAATTGTTTATATATATCTCCATCAAACAATCCATTTATTTATGCTTTTATCTGTGCATACGTCTATATATTCATCTATTTTTATGTAGTTCTTTTTATCTATATATTTAGATAATTTACTATATTCAAGATTGCGAACTTGTTATGAACACCTGGCTCATTAATACTTACATTTGTCAGTATAAACTAACAATTGTCCATTGTAGATAAGGAAATTACGGAGAAATAATATATATATATATATATATATATATATATATATATATATATATATACAATTAGTGTATTGTCATGTCTAGTAACAAAATGTTTCAAACATAACCAAAGTATAAGTCAAAGTCAGAATGAACTGAGGGTATAATCTCATGCGCACATTCGTTTCGTGCTTACTGGCTACTCATCAGTAGGAGCCGGTATAAAGCCCTATGCCTACTCTATATTAGGATGAAAAATTTGTAATAAACTCGAAACGAATGTGCACCAGAGATTAAACTATCCTATCACGCTGACTTTGGTTTATCATTCTGTTGATATTTTAGCTTGTTTTTCTATATATATATATATATATATATATATATATATATATATATATATATATATATATATATATATATATGTATATATATCAATTTATCTATCTATTTACATATTTTATCTGCCTGTCTAGTTAGCTATCTGTCCAACTATCGAAATCTTTGTCTATCAATCTGTCTTTCTATCTACCCATTTATCTACTTATTTATCTTTCCACATAACTTTTATTTTACATTAATATTTCACTATCTACATATCTTTTTATCCATCTCTCAATGAGACACGGTATTTTTCTTTATTTTCATTTTTAGAAATTTAATCATCAGATTGTTTTTTCACATTGTGTTTTTTGTTTTTTTAGGACCCACTTGATCGTGAATTTCATTTGGTTTTGCTAGCTTTGGGTGCTGGCCGGGAGCCAGCAACAGCGTCTCTTTCAATTGTCGTGAGTCTGATTGACATCAACGACAACGCACCAGAATTCATTTTCTCAGGCGGATCTAACTCGAATTCTGCATCTCTTGAGTCAAGTTCTGACACTCCCTCGTATTTAAACAATTATTTGACGCCAGATGGTGTAGGCTCACCTGATGGAGTTCCGATTTCCGGTGGAGGGTATACTGTGCAGGTACCTGAGAACGTTACACTAAACAAAGCACCTATATTTATAGTCAACGCCTCGGACAAGGATTCTGGGGAAAACGGTCGAGTTTCTTACTTCTTTAGTCCGCTGGCCAGTCCAGAGGTAAATACAATTAGTTTCCTAGATATATTTTCATTATTTATCATTTAATGTGAAACTAATTTTGCCTATATTTTATATCGCTTTTTGCATAGAACTAACATATGTGCAACTGTGAATTAAGTGTTGTGTACTTTGTAAGAAATTTGTTCAAATAGGACCAGAAGAATAAACCAAAGTCACCTGGTTCGGAAGGCATAATCTCATGTACCCGCGTTTTTGCCTACTGGTGACTCATCAGTAAGAGTCGGTACTACGCCCTTCACCCATTATTTATTTGGTCAAGATATATGGGACAATTGGTCAGTCCAATCTCTTATACGAATGTGTGTTTAAGACGTAACGGCGTTTACTTCAGATGGTCTTCGACAATGCGACTTCAAAGACAACTCACAAAACACGTATGTACATGAGATTATATCTTTCGCTGATATTGAATTTGGTTTTTCCTTCTGGTTCTGTTTAAAATAATTTCTTACTAGTGCTTCTCATACTATGTTTGGAATTTAATTTCGGCACCTAATTGTTCCTCACCATTTAAAAATCTGTTGCATCAAATGGGGTAACAAAGATATGGTAGAACCGTATTTCCATTGGGACGAATACAAACTCAGCCCGATTGAAGACAAAACGGAAATGTAAATTGTAATCAATCGATATTACATGATGAGTTGCACGACTTTTTGGCCTCTAGCAAAATGTGCTAGTCGATATCGTTCAAAGCCAGATTATGCATTTTTTGGTGACGCTGAAAGAGTTCAGCGTATTTGTTATTCTCATTTGATCGACTATAGTTTACAACATGTAGACTGTTTTGTAGTTTGGTTTTGGTCATTTTCGACTGAGCACCAGGAGGCATTATCCACGAGAACAGGTTGCGGGAAATCAAGTTTTAATTGGCGGCACTTTAAAAACAGTCCACCTGTGTTATGCCTTGCCGATTTCGTTGGTCGAGCTACCATTTGTCATGGTCGCTTAAGCATGCTACTCGAAGCAACTTCGCTAGATTGTTGGTACAGTACGACTGATTGAATGTCCATCCCGTATCCGGAAATATTTATGCAGGAAATCGGCCTATACATCACGCCAAATCCCACCCTTGCTTACTAGGATAAAATTTAATAGCCAAAATCTGTTGGAGTCTAACGGCAAATAGTTGCGGTGCCTAGTTATTTCTTCTTTATTAGCATAGTAACCAACCTGTCTGGAGATCTAACTCGCCATTTATTCACTTTTCCTGCGGTAGATATTCTATTTCCTAATTCATAGAATTGTTACCCATTTACATTTATAGTAATTAACATGTATATTACGTGCATGATTCCATGTTTCACTATAATTGTTCGGTTCGACATTGACGCTGGGCTATTCTTAATAAGCATTGCATTGTCTATTTCGCCCACACATCTTTTGAAGCGTGGTGCCGACTCATATTGATGCGCATCTGGTAGGCACGAGGCGCACGCGCCAGTAAGGAAGCATAGTTTTGTCATGCAAACGAAGGTATAACATTACGCTCCCACATAACCCGGCCGGTTACTTGGTTTTTAGGTGCTCGCAAAAAAGAATGCTTTAGTACACGGTTTTATTTTTTATTGGATTATATCTTTCCTAATAGCAAAGCTGAACACTAGATTAGGTTGAGAAACGATTTTGAAGATGCTATCACTTATTATGCATATTGTCGCGCCGCATATATTTTGTCGGAAATGAGAAATTTGAGCGGAAATGCCCGCCCCCTAAAATTGGATACGTTATAGGACGCCGGCCTAGTAACAAGATTTTTCGTGTAGCTCCGTGTCGATAGGACAGATTGAAGATGAGCTCATGGCAAATTCCCACTTTCTACATGACCTTTGTGCTTACATGTTAGTCATCACTAGGCGCCAGCTCTACTCACAAAACCCACGACATATTAGGTCATGTAAGTTAAGACAGGAGGCAGACTCCTTAAGTAGATAATTTAGAAACAAATTGCTGTATATTCCTTGATGTGGATATGAACTGTTGTTATAGTTACTAAATACGCCGTACATATATTGACAATTAGTAATTTAAATAACTTCTCCTAAGTTTAAATAGTTGTTCTATTATGCAAATAATCTCTAATGTCAATCTTATAAAGATTTGTGTATGCCGAGTTAAAATTTAGGACACAGGATTAACTAAAACAGTTATATCATTCTTTCTTATAACATTTGCTTCATAAATGCTTATAAAAATTTAATACTTATTTTCAAGGATCAGCTAATCAAAAGTTATCTTTCATAATCTCGATTTCAAATTACTTGTGTACATCAAAATGCACTTCGGACTTATAATGCCTATAAACCAGGTCAGGTAAGTTTACTCGCCGCTAGATTATGGAAAACGGCCAATGTGGGGACACTTTCTCAAACTGGGATGGCATAACTTTACGATGTGCAATTTTTAAAGCACTGGTTAAAATTTTATTTTCCATTTCGTAATCAATTTCTTTCACATCTCAACAAGGCGCTCGCATTTTTATTGCATGTTTTGCATTTGTTAATGAATAATGACTCACGTGTAGCAATGTATACACAAGGTTTGCATTTGTTTTGCGACAAACAACGATCGTGAATATGGCGCTATTGAAGTCCTTTTATATTTAATGTGTCGTATGATCCCATTGTTATGGCAAATTTATAAGCTGAATATGTGTTGTTACATTTAAACAGTCGTATTTAACGTGACTGCCATAAATAGAGCCGCTGTCATGATCTTCGGACATTAGTGCAGTCAGATAGACGTCTGGGAGGTTTCTGATTATCACACAGCCATCCTTGGATTCTTTTTGGCTGAAGCATAAAGTTTTCCGATGTTGAGGTGCGCCGAATTGTCGTGGCTCCGCCTAGGTTTTAATGACTGTCCACACCAGGCACCTGTAACAGCTTTTACCCTCTCGCGTTGATCACGCTCTGGCAGCAGAGCGAAGAATAATGAATTACTCGAAAAAAACATCGCTTTATAAATGTTTGGCTTGAAAAGGCCAATTTATGAAAAAATGGTTAATTATTTTACCATTTAAAACAAAATACATATTTGAATTTTATTAAATGGCGTAAACAAATTTCCAGTATGTTACAGGCACTCGAAAATATTCACAGATTGAGTGACAATTGAGGTAGAATTATATCACGATTATGCATAACATTTAACACGTTGAAATTTAACTACATATTACAGTTAAATACTGTTTGTTGCGAAGAACTAATATATATGCAATTATGTATTAGGTGTTGCGAACCTAGTAACAAATTAGTTCAGTTGTGACCAGAAGGATAAACCAAAGGCAGCATGAACGGAAAGTATAATCTCATGCACATTCGTTTCGTGCTTACTGGCGACTCATCAGTAGGAGCCGGTATTACGCCCTTTAACCACTATATATTTGGTAGAAGAATGTGGAATAATAGGACGGTACAATCTCCTAGACGAATGTGTAAACCTGTAATAGTGAAGCTAACATAATCTAAAGTCAACGACAATACGACTTCAATGCTAACTCACACTATATAATATATATACCGAGTCTGTAAAGGATACTAACACTATGGCTATTGTGTTAGTAACTGATACCTTTTTGAAATCGATGTGTACCGGATACTAACACTATGGTTTCCGAGTCGGTACATGATACCAACCTGATGGCATAGTGTTAGTATCCCGGTACTCATCGATTTCAAAAAAGGTATCAGTTACTAACACAATAGCCATAGTGTTAGTATCCTTTACAGACTCGGTATATATATTATATAGTGTGAGTTAGCATTGAAGTCGTATTGTCGTTGACTTTAGATTATGTTAGCTTCACTATTACAGGTTTACACATTCGTCTAGGAGATTGTACCGTCCTATTATTCCACATTCTTCTACCAAATATATAGTGGTTAAAGGGCGTAATACCGGCTCCTACTGATGAGTCGCCAGTAAGCACGAAACGAATGTGCATGAGATTATACTTTCCGTTCATGCTGCCTTTGGTTTATCCTTCTGGTCACAACTGAACTAATTTAACTACATATGTTGTAAATTATTTTGGAGATGAATGAACTTTTTTAAATTGAACCATTTAGGTGGAGCAGAAATCTAAACATTAACGACAGTATTATTCATATTGAAGAAAGTGCAGTTGATTTTACATTGACTGGGCTGCATACATTAAGACTAACGAAAGTTTTTCTTCGTTTGTCAGTCTCATCTACGCGAAAGCATTAGTGCACTTAATGTGCCGACAAATTTTGACAATCCAGGTTACCTTCAGCACACAGGCGTAAACCGAGTAATTTTACCACTCGCACTGTTTCAACAGATAAAGCGACTGTTATTTTATAATTTATTTTTAAGTTTGTCCCATTGAAATAAATATAATCCTTTATTCATTTTAACATACATAGAGTATGATTCGCATATTCACGATTGGACTTGCTGTGTGTTTCGAAATTCCTTAGTTACCCTCAGAACCCCATGGTAACCGATTCACGGGAATACACCGCAATGTATAATTTACAATTGAAATGGTTCACAGAGCGAAGCTGCGGATCTCACTAATCCAATTGCCTTTTCCCTCGCTGTACGGTCTGTGAACATGACCATCGTTCAATTAATCACATAAAATGAGACATTCGGTATAAATTGTGATCCGTATATGATTTAGGCGAAGATTGAATAAAAGTTATGTTCGTGAATGTTTAGCAGTGGTGCAGATGGCAACCTAATGAAATTCGGTTTGAAAGGATTGCCTTCCTATCGGTAAAGCATAATTTTTTTCAACTGCACTCTGCAGTTTAGTTCCTTTTAACTAGTACTTATTTATGACGCCGGAAATTAAAAGTTTTATACTGCTTGTGGCAGGGATCTATTATATATTCAATTATGCATTTGGTGTTGCACACCTAGTAACAAATTGGTTCAATTATGACCAGAAGGATAAACCAAAGACAGCATGAACTGAAAGTATAATCTCGTGCACGTTCGTTTCGTGCTTACTGGCGACTCATCCGGAGCCCATATTACACTCTTTGTCCACTATATATTTGAGAGAGGAATCTGAGTAAACCTGCAATAGTGAAGCTAACATCATATAAAGGCTTCGACAATGCGACTTTCACCTTAACTCACTCTATATAATATATATCCCGAGTCTGTGAAGGTTACCAACACTATGGCTGTTGTTTCAGTACCCGATACGAACATTATAGTACCGAATAGGTACATGGTACTAACCCTATGGTTGCCGAGTCGGTACATGGTACCAACATGATGGATTTTAATGTATGCTATAATTCACCAAAATTGCGAATTACAACTGTTTCTGAACACCTGTTTCTCCAGTAAATCCATACACTCTGGTCTTGTTTTCACTGTTTAACACATTCGGCCGTATAAAATAGCAATTATTCTAGATGCAGGATGGAAGTTGGAATAACAGAAGAAGCTGTAACGAAGTCATAATACAAGTTCTTCGAATACCACGGAGAAATTGGCTGATAGTTCATTTATTTAATTCTTTTCGATATAATTTCCAAACTGCATAAAGAATAAACTGTATTCGTAAATCGAGTGGTCAATCACTCCGTTGAAAATATTTTATTTATTATTTGTATCCTTTTTATAGTGTATTAATGTGTATCTAAAAGCAAGCTAGTTTATTTCAAATCAGGTGGCTATCACTAATTGAATATTGTTATAAATTATCTCTGAAATTTCTTTGTGCTTAATGGCCGCTCGTTTAAAAGGGGACAGCTATTCGTTTCAAATCCCATTTATATATAGTTTAATAATTCTGGACACATAATCAGTGTCATTCACTGTTGAATTAGTAGGTTAGAATGTAGTGTTCCCTCTTTAAACAAACATTGTTTGCGTGGGCAGTGCTAACATGTAATAAAATCAAGGTTGTGAATTTCCTATTAACACCTTACCATTAAGTACTTGCATATGTCAGTATAAATTTAGAATTATATAGTTTATAGAAGGCAATTCATCCAGTAGACCGGTTTTATCCCTCTTGGGAACTCATCTTTTACTGGACAGAATTTGTCGCGGACAGGACTCGAACCTGGGCACGTCTGCTTCGGAATCTGGTGCTCTAATCACTGAGCCACGCTGCCGCACACTACACTGCACAAAATTTTCAGTTATATTCTTACTAATGTAACTCGGTTAGTTTTTTTCCTTTTAGGTGGAGCTCATATGGCATCCATCTAGAGCCAAAGTTCCAACTAACCATCCCCAATCTGTTATTACTGAGCAGACACTCCACGCCTTTCAAGTATTTAGTCTAAGGTAGTACAACTGTATGAATATATATCAATTGATCATACGGTTCATACTTTAAAAAAAACTATTCTTATTAAAAGACCTTCGATCCACCAAACTATTATTTGTTAACTATTGACTGAAATTCGAATAGTGACCACAACTTTTAGAGAGGTTCAGATCAATTTTATCCCAGGTAGATATCAAATTCTCTACCGCTACGCCTCCTGAATATCAGTCGCTGTTTTAGTTTGCGCGTTCAGATACAAAATTATAATCTTTTTAAAACGACTATAGTGACTTAATATTTGATTGCATTGCCTTAAAGAATTGGCTGATATCCTACGTGTTGCTTGTCGAGTCTCCCCGGAAGAGAGATCAGCTAATTTTGCCTTACTTCCTTACTCATGGAGTTTCTGTCAAGTGCATAAATATTTTCGATCCGGCACGTAAAACTTATTTTTCTGGGGTTTTCATATTGTGCCAGAAGCCATCTGAGTACATAATACGAGCACAAAGACATATCCGATAAATCCATAAATTGATTAACACAGTTGAGCGCTGGAGGCTTTGTACCTGATGGTGGTCTACTATCTGGCCTGATTACTTCATAATTCTTGCGATCCTGAGTCGCCGCACAGATTTTGGCATATGGATTATTTGTCAGTCTAAGCTTATTGAAATTAAAATACAGTAAACAACGGTTTTAGTCATCCAACTGGCTTAATGCAGAAATAATCTAATTGGACGCAAAAATCTATGCTCTGCAGAAATTCTCGCCTGGATTACTAAAATCCTGAAGTTTCGCCTTGAAAGTGTCAATCAGTTAAACCTGAGAGAGACATAATTTTAAGTGTTTATGAATAACTTATCAACATTAATAAGGCAGAATTCGCTGTTTTAGTGGTCAGCCTAATTTATTATTTTGTCATGGCGAACTATTTCAAATAGCTTTAATTATTTAATTAATAATATTTATTCAATTAGGCAAGTCAACTCTGCGAACTGAAAATAAGCACCAATTCAGATTTTTGTCTTGCTGCAGAACGCATGGAAACCACTGCTATTTGTACGTGTTAGTCTAGTGTTAGCCATACTTGTCGTAATGTATCCAAGGCTAGATTCATCATTTTACGCAACATATGCCAATAAACGTTGGTCCTTAATTCCTAATCAAGTACATTACATGCAGGACTACTATTACTGAGAGCCACGGCTTTGATTTTCCACATATTACATATGCATTTTAGTTTGCTCCACTTTAGTCAGTTTGCTATTGTGCTCTGATGATGAGCACGAAGGTTGAAACGCGTCAGTACGTGCAAAAAGCGTATTTTTGCGATTCTGTGTGTCTGGTTAAATGAAACGCGATTGATTTAAAGCACTACTCGTGATAAAATAGGATGGCTCAGTGGTTAGAGCACCAGATTCCGAAGCAGACGTGTCCATGTTCGAGTCCTGTCCGCGGCAAATTCTAGCCAGTACATGATGAGTTCCCAATAAGGACGAAGCCGGTCTACTGGATGAATTGCCTTTTTACACTATACAATTCTCAGTTTATACTGAAATATGTAAGTAATTAATGGGTCAGGTGTTTATATCAAGACCGCAACCTTGATTATAATAATAAAATAGGATTGATGGTTTTTTTTTAAAAATGGTATCATAACTCGAGCAATAAGCGCTGGCTAGTCTTACCTAATCCCTTCGTTCAATGAGTATTTGATTGTCTTAATTACGTTGCCTATGTTAATTATCCAGCAATCTCTACGCTTGATCTTGTTAGGCGTCTATGCAGTTTTTAACGTTTCAATTGCCCCATAGCATATCTCCTACTTAACTTTTGTTCTCCGAGTGCATTTTGCATAGCATAGTTAATTAAATTCACACGATGTATCTCCATTGCCTACTACAGGCAAGTGTTGCTACGTTCGAGGTTCATTGCAGGCAGCATGCACGCGCCCTACTAACACAAGTGGATTATGCTACTTTTTCGCCTTCTCGTTGTTTCTCTAAAGTGCTTGCCAATAGTTAGTCCAGTAGTGCTTGTCAGATTGATGCCCAGTGAAGGAAATTGAGAAACGCTTAGCACTGGTTGCCTTCGTCTGTCTACATGGACATCGTCATCGTCAAGTGCTCGTTACATGGCAAGTGTGCTTTGCTATGCAGTTTTTTTTCGCCTCTATCAAAATTAATGGCAGCATTTGAAACTTTTCTGCTATTTACACCGTAATCTGTTGGGCTTGGCTGGCAGTCAAACCTTAAGTTGTAGCAACGAAAAAGTTTTAAAAAATCTTATCAAGCAGTGGCATATTTGCACTCAACACTGGAAAGTCAATTAGTGGTGAGTCAACGACTGCCACGGTAAGACATCCATTTTTCGTATTATAACTATGGGAATAAGGGAATGCACTAAGTCAAAATTCCATTATAATAAAGCTCTTTACCCATAATATAGATTATATAGATAATAGATCAGATAAAACTATTTGGTTTCTACCAGGTTGAAAGTATGTGTAAAAAACTAGAACAATAGCAGAATTAGAAAACAAAAATATCAAAGTATGCTTATCTATCTAACTAAATATCAATTTTTTATTATTATACATCTATATATATATATATATATCAATCCATCCATCCATTTATATTTATAAAAAGGTTTATCTAATACCTACCTACCTATCTAACAATATATCTGTTCATCCGTCTGTCTGACCGTCTGTTTAAAAATATTTTTATGGATATATTTTTCTGTCTATCTTTCTATCCATCTATATTGCCCTCTATCTGCCTATCTAACTATTTAGCTCCATATCGATACACCTTATCTAAATATGTTTCTACCTACCTAAATTTTTATGTATCTTTGTCTATGTGTCTGTCTGTATATATTATTAACTTTTATATACTTATTAAAAGATCCATCTAACTGACTATGTATTATTTTATATATTTCCTGAATATCTGTGTCCATCTGTATGTCTACCTACCTATCTCTTTATGATTATATCTACTTCTGCATATATATATATATATATATATATATATATATATATATATATATATTGATATCTTCCGATCAATTTAACTGTATATCCGTCTATATGTATATGTAACATTTTGACTCTTTCTATTTATCTATCTATCTAACAATTTATTTATTAATCCGTCAATCCGCCCATTTATCTATATTTCCATGTATCTATCTACATATTTATTTACCTAAAGTTCTTTTTTTGAACTCTCTATTTTATTTTCTATCTATTTACCATAATTTATTATTTCATTCGCACCTTTTTACATCCAACAATATTTTACATCCTTTAAATGAAGTTAGCGAGCTTGAAGTAAACACCAATCCCATTGGATTGAACCAGTCGTCGTACAACACAGCAAAACTAACGTCATTCACATGTACTGATGCATTTCGACCTTCAATAGTCATCATCAGAGTACAGCGGCAAATTGACTCGCATATATATGCATATATGCATCTGTATGGAAAGCAAAATTAAATATGCTGCTCTTACCTCTAGTAGTCTCGCATACATTTTACTTGACTGTAAATGTTAGGTGCAAGTGAGTACGTGTGACTGACGGTAGTTTTTCTGTGTTGTACGACGACTGGTTAAATACAATGGTATTGGTGTTTACTTCAAGTTCGCAGCCTTGATTTACAGAATTGCTACCAGCGCTCGCGCAATCAATGATTGTTCCATTGTATAACTAATTTATATATGTGGTGAAAGCTGCAAACAGCTAATGTTCCTGACTGCATAGAAATTGTGCGGCCGACATTTCCAGTGAAGTTCAATATATGCGAGACTACTAGAGGTGAGAGCCGCATGTCTAACTCGGATTTCCATATATATATTCAATGCGGTTTGATCATCGACTGACGGTAGTTTTGCTATGTTGTTCGACGTCTGGTTAAATAAAATGGGATTGTTGTTTACTTCAAGCTTGCAAACTTGATTTAAAGAATTGATCGTCGATAATCAGTTTGCCATCGTACTCTGAGGATGATCATGGAAGGTCGAAACGCGTTAGTGCGTGCGACATGCGGTAGTGTGCTAAGTTGACCGACGACTGGTTTAATACAATGGGATTGGTGTTTACTTCAAACTCGCAAACTTGATTTAAAGAATTGTTACCACCACCCGAGAAATCAATTATTGTTAAAGCAATTTATTATTGTCATATAAAATAACGTAATTAAAGGTGAGGAGAGGAGCAACGTAAATAAACGCAAACTTAGTAAAAGATTAAAATGCTTAATAATCAAAATTGAAAACATAAATAAACCACTCCATTTAAACTTGTGACTGAGTAGTCTCATAATATCTACAAAAGTTTCATCATATAGGCGAAAGTCGCTTATGTACGTATATATATATATATATATATATATATATATATATATATATATATATATATTTAAATGGAAAGTATTAAAATAAATATAGTTCCTTACGCGCGCGAAGCTAAGTGGAACTACAGTGACTAAATATTAGCTTACCCATTACACGCGTCCTACTAATTGTTTTATTCTTATCAGGTAAGACGATGCAATCCAGGGTGACCTATGTGCTTTTAGAGGGTAAATGTAATAGAAATTCAACGGTAATATATGGAGAAAAATAGTCGAAGATCGGTAAAGCAAATTGAGAAAGTTAACTAATGTTATAATGCACATTGTAAAGCATGAGATAATTTAGTTAATATTCCATTAATAAGTGTTGGAATTAATAAGCGCCCTAAATTGATAGATGCCATATAATTTGATATAGAAGAACAAACTTTAGAGGTTGGTACTGTAGATAATTTATTAAACATTAATAAAATTATAAACCCTCTAATAAGCTGAATTTAATGCTTTATATATAGTTTTTCACTGATCATGTTTCAGTGGTCGTCGGAACAACAGCTGAAACCTACTGTACCAATGGTTGGACAAGTAGGGCCTCCGATTGCGACGGTCTCTTATGCATTTGTTTATTAGAACGGTAATAATAATCATCGCTGCGCATACCAGGAACATGCTTATGCTATTTATGTTTTGTCTAGACGAAGTCAAATGCAGAAACTTCTTGGAAAAAGTTCTAAACAAATGATATTAGAGAAATAATTTGTACAAAAAAAGAGATATTTAAGACAATTATCATTTGTAAAATTAAGAAAAAAATTTCCGCCGGTGATAAAATTTTTTTTGATCACGATTTTGAGTTTGAAATAAACATCAAAATTGTTTTGAACAAGTCGCACATCATAGCAAAGCCGCCATAATTCCTTATATATATATATATATATATATATATATATATATATATATATATATATATATATATATATATATATATATATATATGTTAACGAGAACCTGACCGGAATGCATACATTAGATACGGATAATTATCGACGCGGCTCACATCCCTAGTGGCCTAGCATAGACTCTACTTTAATTGTAATCCCAGAAGTACAATTTCTGTTCGGCCATATACTTAGCATTTTAGTCATGAGAACCGCATATATGACTATCATTACCTTATATTTGCATTTCGGTTTGATTCTCGATAAACATCTTGTTATTGTGCGCTTGTGGTTACCGTGCTGGTTGAATTGCATAAGTACTTACACCTAATGATCGATTCGACTGGCCCTTGCTACTGAGTGACTAAAAGGAGACTGGTGTCTATCTAAAATTCGCAAGTTTGATTTAAAGAACTGTAACCGCCATCTGCGTATTCATTATTTTTTCAACGTAGTCCACTAGATGAATATGTTTTATGCTTGTTGACTCTTCAATGTAGAAGCCAGTATTGCCTACAAATCCCACTATTAGACAGGTAGATGGACAATGCGGCCTCGTTAGCATACAAGATGAAATAATACCATTAATATTTCGGATAGGCTGTACCAATTTAAGTGAGATATTATGTGCGAAGAGATTGTTAACTTCCATTATATGCATTGTGCAAAATCTAAAAGTACGACCATCGCATTGTTATACCCTGTTTTACCTTCAGTATGTATCAAGTGCTCTTAAAAGTAATTGTCATGATAATAAAATGATACGCAGTAAATTTGTCATAAATATTAAGTTGACAAGATGACACGCGTTTTCTGTTAACACTACGCCATGAATACGCATCTCATGTAATGGTATAGATTTAAAGTCAATTGATGGTTGTCAACTGTGTTGTAACTATGCTCCCACATTCTTTCCCAAATTTAAAATATATTTTGTCGCTTATCAAATATTGTCCCGGCCCTCAGAATTCCTTAGGTTTATATTTACCTACGAATCCAATTTTGGCCGAAACCTATTTTCATGTAGTTGTTAATAGATTGTTCATATACTTAGAAATTCAATAACCGCGCTGATAATGAAAAATAGTATGTAAAACAAGATTTTATAATTAAGATAGGCACAAATCTCAGTATTTAAACCACCCACAAAATCTGTATAAACTAGCAATGGTCCCCTTTCGAGATTCCGGATGAGTGAACTCAAGTTTGTGATTGAAAAGGAGACGTAACGAAATTTAACGCTTCGTCTTATAAAGTTAAATAGAAGTGGTGAGTAATTGGAATGAAATGTGATAGATAAGGTTGATTGAGGCCAGAGTGTATGGATTTTCTGAAGTCAAATTAGTTAAGAGTTAGTTCGATTCTCAATTTTTTGTTACATTCAGTCTATCCCTCAAACAATTACGTCGGTATTGTGCACAGGCAGGATATCACAAAACGATTTTATTTGTATGCGGGGTATGCTCGGTTTATAATAAATTTAGTGAGTTGGCTTTGAAGTCGTATTTTCGAATATTTTATATGGACTTTACGCCACTACTGCTTGTATATACTTCGTGTTACAGATTTTACCGTCCAAATGTGCAACATATATTGACGAAATACATAGTGGGCACAGGGCGTAATACGAGCTCCTACTGATTAGTCGACAGTATACAGAAAACGAATACGCACATGTGAATGAATCTTTCGTTCATGCCCAATTACGTATTTCATTCTTGTCCTATGTGAACAAACTTATTATCGTACATGCATTTTCTTCTACAAAATTATAATGGAATTAAGCAACTACGGTTGCGTGGGCGATGTTAACATTTATTTAACTCAAGGTTGCAATCGTGGTATAAAAATCAGTCCCATTATGCACATACATTTTCAGTATAAGCTAATCATTGTATAATGTAGAAAAGATAATTCTTCCAGTCTACCGGTTTCGTCCTCATTGGGAACTCTTCACGTGCTGTCTAGTATTGGACGCAGACATGGCTTTAAACATGGCACCTCTGATTTGGAGTTTTTTTCTTCTATTCACCGAGCCACCTCGTCGCACGCTACACAAAAATTTCAGTTACAAAATAAATAACAACCACAATTCTGTCATTATAGAACAGACACCGCGCTACCTAGGAAAGTGATAGAAACTTTGGTGAAGATTATTGGAACTCAATTTGAACGACAATTAAAGTACGTAAAGTTAGATAAAATAGAAAATAATTGGATGGTCATTGTACGACCAGGCTACAATCTAATTAAAAGGAGCTTGGAAATTCAACATAAGGACCTTATTACGACGTTCGATTACCATTGGCAGTGAGCTTTCTAAACAAATATTGATAGCTAAACTCTACGATACATCAGCAGTTTATGAAATGGAAGTACTGATTCGCCGGATTACAGTTGGCTGAGATCAGTCTCTGCGAATTCAAAAATGCAATCGTAAAAAAAGGATATTTTAATTATACGAACATTGGTTGTCCGGCGGTGATAACAATTATTATAATCAATGTTGCGGTCATGATATGAGCACCTGACCCATTAATGACTTACATATATCATTATAAACAAAGAATTGTATAGTGTAGAAAAGGAAATTCATCCAGTAGACCGGTTTTGTCCTTATTAGGAACTCATCATATACTGGCCAGAAATTGCCGAAGACAGGGTTCGAAGCAGCCGTGCCCAAGGTCGAGCCCTGTCCGCGGCAAATTCTGGCCAGTACATGATGAGTTCCCAATAAGGACGAAACCTGCACGATGAATTACCTTTTTACACTATAAAACTCTAGTTTATACTGGCATGTAAGTGATGGCAGGGATATTTTAAGTTTAGTTTATCTTGCATTAAAATTATTTTTAAGAATACTAGAATACATATTCGATGATATTTTGATACGAACTACAATATTCACGCACATTGTTGTCACAGTATACCAAGATCACAAACATAAATTAGCAGTGTCTAAATAATAATTATTTCATAAATTTATTTAGATCTAAATCTATTTCAATCAACATTAAATATATTTTTCCAATTATTGGCAATTATGTTTGTAATTTTACCTAAATATATGCAAACACATAATATCTTTAATGTATGCTATATCAAATTTCAGGTGTACGTTGCGTGTATACAAATTGAAAATACTATGTAACAACTATGGTTTACATTCAAGAATCATTTATAGTACGATTGGTGGTAACTATTATTTGAATCAAGTTTACGAGCTTATTATAACCACCTATTCAATTATTTATACACATGTAAGGATAATTTAAGCATTTTAAAAGGTAGCAAAATTAACTAATACCGGTTTCGTACTTATTAGGAACTCTTCAAGTGCTCTCCAGAAATTTGCCTCAGATCAGGCTCTAATTCGTACAAATTTGCTTTGGAATCTGTGACTCTATTTACCGCGTCACTCTGCTAAACAAGACATACACGATATAATTGTATACTAGCTTCTAATGTTCGCTAGAATTTCCTGCAGACGGAGAATATGTGGCATCCTTTCAAGTTGAAACAAGCCACTCATAATTATTTCAAATAGAATAGACACCACAATTTCTGTGCAAGTTTTATTGAATTAAAGATTTATATAATGAAACAACCCATCATTGCACGGATGGTTATAAAAAATTCTGTTTAGTTTGCGAGCATCATATAAATATCAATCCCTTTATGCATATATATATATATATATATATATATATATATATATATATATATATATATATATATATATATATATATATATATATATATAATCTTATTATAATCTAAGTAATGTATCAGATATGAAAGGCATGAGACCTATTTCGTCCTTATTGGGAAATGATGAAATACCGTTCAGAATTATGCCCCGGCCAGTGCTCAAACTGTTAAATGGTATATAATTTACGATTATATAATAAGCGCTTATAGATTGCGCGGGTGGTGAGAGAATGGCTAACAGGAAATATAAGTTAATATGTCACTGGAAATTTTGTGTAGTGTGCGGAAAGTTTGCGCTGTGGGTTTAATTACAGACCCTGGAGTAATTGTATCCCGTTTGATTCCCAGGTCGTGGCCTAATTCTGGACAGTAACTGAACCTTTCCCTATGCGGATGAAATCAGTCTACTGGAAATATTGACTTTGTTTCTTCTACAA
>JAQBSW010011692.1:0-19185 GCA_029291075.1 Eudiplozoon nipponicum
AAAAAACAAGGTGGACAGATTTTGACATAGCAGAAAACGTCATATTCAAATACATCCAAGCTGGGTAGTATAGGACCCACTGACTGTTTTCAATTCAAATTTAACACGTGTATGGGACATTCTGATTTATAATTTTATCACTCACAATGGAATGTGGTTATGACGAGCATTTCTGGTTTATTGGATTTTCCAGCACGCGAAAATGTGACGAAAATCTCAGTTACGTCATTTCACATGGATTGTAAAAAAGCAAATAGCCTAGCGCATGCAAATGGTAAATTTTTATTCAGCCCCTCTAGTCTCACTTAGTTAGATGACCATAACCGTTACGGAAATGCATACATATGTGACACGTAACTATCTAATGAAAGTTCAGTCTGCGGTATAAATTATATGGCAAGAGGAAATATCGCGCTTACTTCATTAGTTTTTTTTCTATAACTGGTGAGGATGAACCAAATGAAGAAGGCCGCCGATAACGACAGCAGAAATATTTTGAAGAAACAAATTAACCAGAATTATTACTGCGTTAGTCAAAAAGTAGAAAAGGTAATAGGACCCACACGTATACCAGGAATAGGTTCACATTTTCACCATAATTATTGGATGTAAACTTTGCGCGATATGGCATTGAGTCGAGCTCAGTGGCAATCTTGTTGCAGATTTACAGTAGAATCATCTTCGTAACTTTCTTTTCTTAGTTGGGCAGATTTAGCTTCGTGGTCCGGTTGAGTTTAGTACGAAATACAGTCAAAGCCGCAAGGAATCTGCATTACCGATTTTACTTTGTCTTAAAGCTGCCAAGGCCATAATTGTCTGGTATAGAAGTTTAATTTTCCTCACTTATATGTGTTATTTAGGTATATATGCCCATAGTAACTAGATCCTACTCGTCATAAACCGCTCTTTTAACAAGTTGTAAGCCTAAATTATTATTTTTGTCAAAAGTATCACTTAAATTTTCTTGCCTTTTATTTTTTTATCTTTACGTGGCTGTAAACATTAGTTACTGACTATTTTATTGCTGTGTATGGCGGTGATGATGAGATTGGCAAAACAGCTGCCTTAATGTTTTAAAAGGATTAATTTATAAAAGCCGCCAAACCCCGAAGACAACTTTGCGTAACTAATATAACAAAATTGTGATAGTTTAACTAGAAATCTGCAACGAGGTCGTGACTGAGCTTTGTCCTATAAATCATACCGCACAGGGTTTGAGACGTACGTTTACAGCACCGTAGTAGACGAACGGGCGCTATAAATTTAATTTGGTTTTAGTTGACTTTAGTTTATTCTGCCGTGTCCAACTCTTTTCTTAAACCCATTAGATATTGGCAATCGAATTGCAAGTATGCGTAAATCATGGCCAGCCAGCATATTTGATGGAGCCTTATTCAGTTGTCTAATGATGAACAGTTTTTGGCGGCTCTAAAAATACCCTACAGCTGTCAGCGTTGAATATTCTTTGTTGGTAACCAAAATTACATATGCTTCGAAGCAAACGATGGTTGAATTTATGTAAGTATATAAGAAATTAAGCTCGCAACCTTGATTTAAATAATTGTTATCACTTTCCGCGCAATCAATGGTCATCTAACTATATGAATGTTCAATTGAATACCACTCCCCTAGGTATTACGGTATTTTTTCTATAAGGACAGATTTAAGGTGGCAAGTTTAAGGAGATGCCATAGTCTCTACCTGCAGGAAAAGCTAACCAAAAACATGAGTTAGTACATGACTAACGATAATTACTGTGCGGTAGAGTTGCTCAATGGTTAGAATCACAAACTCCGAAATAGACATGCCCAGGTTCGAGTACAGTCCGCGGTAAATTCCGGACAGTACGTGAAGTGTTTCCAACAAGGACGAAACCGTTCTACTGGATGAATTGTCTTTTCTACACTACACGACGCTTAGTTTATATTGAAAAATATATAATTAATTGGATTGGTGTTTATATTAATCTCGCGATCTTGATTTATGTAAGTATTGAAGATCTTTCATTCTAATGAACTGAGTTTCACCAGCGTATAACAAAATGCGCGTACAGAGGCATCGTTCACACAACGCGATTCTCATATTGACCTCATCACTCTTAATGCCTGAGCTACTGATACAGCTACCAAGATAATTAAACTTGTCAACTACGTCCAGATACTCATCTTTGTACTGAACAGTTGAAATGAGTAATTGGTGATCCTGTAGAAGTAACTTCCATTTCACTTTACTTTACTTTACTGCGGCTGACTCCTTTTGGAGGATAAGCCGGCTCCATTTTCATGGAGTTTCTTGGGAATTTGGTACAAGTGGTGTCCCCTCACCACTCGGCTTTTTGATCGAGGACGCACCTCTAGCCTTTGCACATCCAAGCGCAGTCTGCAAAGCAGCAGTAAGTTGCATGGTTGCCGGTGGCTGCTGAGAGCTCATTCGCCATTCGGAAGTACGGGGTACTGTCCAGGAGTCCATGTAATCCTGTGGCTGTTGAACCCTTTTGTGGTGGGGAACACACGCCAAGTCATGGTGCCGTCGTCGGGCTCATGTGGTATTTTATAGGAGATCCGATTGTCGGTCGTAAATCCACCACGCCCTGGTGACACCACCGCCATAGCCCCGTTAGCCCATGTACGATCGGCCATCGAAACATGGTTGACACCGTCGTACCACGTTGAGGAGGGGATGGACTTTACGACTTCCATTTCAACCCAAGTATCAATCCATTCAATATTGACTGAGCAGAATCTCGGGTGTTGAATAACGATGCAATATTGTTTTCATCATCAAGATCAACTAATCTACCACGTGGGAGAGCTTCGACACCTGCATCATGGACAATCAGACGAATATATTTCATAATATCACATATTACTAAATTAAAGAAAAATGAGGACATTCTTAACTAACACCGCTGCTGGTAGTAATTTTTCATCCGATAAATCATCGTTAAACTTAACGCGACCAGAAATGTTTGCGTAAAGACCAGGTATAACACTCACAAATTTATCGGGAACATCACTTTTCGACCGAACACGGATTAGAACATTGCGGTCCACCAAGTCCAATGCACCTTAAAAGTCTAGAAAGACGGGTATTTTGTGACGTAGATACATACGTCGCGGTTCGAATACTTGCTTTAAGGTAAAAATATCATCTATGCAAACTGGCCTAGGTCGAATGTCGGCGTTTTCTTTTATTACATATGATTCACGCGAAGCGCTGATAGAACAATGCTTATTTTAAAATCAAATACTATCATACTGTGACATATACTGAATATTATCAAGGTGAAGTAAATGAAATTAAGCTTCCAATCATTTACGCTTAAAATGAAAATCAATATGCAGATGTTAATAAAAGGCTCCACATTTCTATATTGGTAAAAGAAATCACACGGACCGCAGTTTGAAGTTTCTGCCGTTTTTGAAGCAGTTCCAGTTCATCTCTAAGACGATTTGCCTCGGCCTGAGCATCTGCAACCTGTGTCTCAGCCTGCAACACTAATCGCTGCTTGGCAGCATGCAAACTACGAAGTCGATTAATCTCCGAGCGATAGGCCCTCACCTTGTCTCGACTAGAAGAAAGCTCATTTCGGAGCACAGCGGCCCATCGGCATATAGCTGCAAGGCTATCCATCAATGATTTACTGTTTTGTTCCAAATCGGTTGTGGAAAGAAAACTCACATCGCATTTCATGGAAGATCTATTTTGAATGGCATTAGGACCGCTGATCTTTGACGAAATACCAAAACCGCCAGAAGCAGCGTTAGTAGCAGCTGAGCTTTGGTTGGAGAAACGCAAAAAGAGGGCATTGGCAGCCTCCTCGCTAGCTTCATAAAGCAATATGGACAGAGTTTAATAAATGAAAACACATACACAAATAAACATATTATTGAAGGCCGCAAAACTTTCTTGAATAAATGCAATCACGCCGACGTCAAACATGTTAATCACCAAAAATCACATTACTGGGGAATCAAAAAAAAGTGTTATATATATATATATATATATATATATATATATATATATATATATATGTGTGTGTGTGTGTGCGTGAGAGAGAAAATATATTTAATAGCGGCTGACACGAAAATACATCTAAATGTGTTTTGAAAAAGTTCTGCAAAATTAGTAACAAAAATATTCATGCAAAAAATAAAGTTAAAATAATTTTTAACGTATGCAGAGAAACAGTAAAGTATTGCGCATTAAATTTTCTCTGGTGGACAAAAGCTACCGTTTTATCAACTTAAAATATTTTTCTCTGTTTATATTACTTTTTTCGGAAAATCACCTTTATCCATCCTGCCGAACCCGGAAAAGCATAGACCGATTTGTCAATAATTCGTATCAGCAGACACAATGTTAAAAAGAGTACAACGATTCTCCAAAATTTCCCGTAATCAATGGAAACACAGCTCAACTTCGTCATGACGTATAAATGAGCCGAATGATGGAGAGCAAATCAAGAACAAATTTGAAAATAATTGCGACATTCAAATTATTCATATTTGGCCTACGCTGCTTTTTCATCAACTAAGTGGATTCGGTGTGTGAAGATTTCTTCTAATAATGAGAAGCTCATCATCATCATTATATCCAGCCATACAAAAGTCAAAAGTGACTAATGTTTCACTACCATATAACCATAAGGAGTGAAAAAATATATAATTAACAACAGAAATAATATTTTAGACAAATTATTAGTGAGATTTACGAGAGAGAGAGAGAGAGAGAGAGAAGGAATACCTAGTTACTATGAGTACGTTTAGCAGGATAACTCACATAAATGAGGCAAACTAAACCTCTCCACAGCACTATTATGGCCAAGTTAGCATTCGGGCAAGATAACATCAGCAATATAGCTTCCTTGGTGCTTTCACTATATCACGTCATAAACAAACCAAACCTCGTAGATAACTTTGCCTTACTAAAAAAAGAAAGTTACGAAGATGAATTTAACTAGACATCTGCAACAAGATCGCCACTGAGCTCGATTCGCTGCCATATCGCTAAGGGTTTCTAACCAAGACGAGTGGGTCCTGTACTATCCAATTTGGATGCAATAACCACCACATTGCCCACAACTCTGTTTCTCTACCAATATAGCTGCGTTCAGATTAGTTAACAAGCGAATTTCGTGTTGCGCTGGTCTGCCATCCGCTTGCCACAATACACGATTGGTGAAATCCCAGAATTAAGCGACAATCGACATCTGGCATGTCAGAAAATTCAGAAACGAAGAAAATACTAACTACGGTATTCACAACTGATCCTTTTCATCAGCTAAACAAGACTGTGGAGAAAATATCCTGCCAAAAGAAATGATCAAAACGATACAGAGCGGAAGAATTGACACACATGAAATTAATTCTTTGAAAACTTACAACCAATAAGCGTTTTCACATCAGAAAGTTCGTCTAATTGGCGCCGCAACTTTTCCAATTCGGCTTTTGCCGATTCAGCGTCGCGCATGTACTGCTTAAAAGTGTTGATCTCAGATCTGTTAAATATCGCGGCAAAATAATATCGATTTTAAGCCAGAATAAGCGTAAAAGATTAAAAGAGTTTTATTACAATAAAACAGCCTATATAATTCATCAAAAATTAAGACAATTAAATTCTGAGGTCCAATACTGGCGTCATTTTAAATACATCAAAATCGAAACAGAATTTTACTTTCCGTTGTTGATCGACAGTGTTATAATCCATCTCAACATTTTAAATTCCCCACAGCAGAAATTTTACCTCACGTCCACAAATTGGTTCCTTCAGACTAAGAGCTATCTTCTGTGTTGAGCGCTGCGAAAAAGGCTACATAAATATGTCTGAACAAGCCAGGCCATTTTACCAGCATCCCTAAAACTAAAGAAGACAACTGTTAGTATGATGATGAGTCTGCTCGTGCAAGTCGTCTTTTACTTTTCTACATACTTTTAATGGAGCCAGTCTACGTTAGCACAGTCGATGCCAAAATTATTCATTTTTTTCATAATGCCATCCATTTAATCCGAAAAAGGCAATAACCTTCTTTTAGATACTATGAATATAGTTGGTTTAGATCATAACACTGAGCCCAATGTCAGGTTGCCAAATATCGAAAATGGTTCTAGTAGACGATCATTCATTAAACCTAGGTCAGGTTTGACGTAGGCGCATTTAATGTGCGAACATTAAAACAACTTGGACAAGAAGAACCTCTTGCTCGTACGTTGGATAAATTAGAAATCGACAAATGTTGCGTATCTGAAACCAGAATACAGGATCTTACGTGCATTACAGAACTGGTTGCACCATCCTTTTCTACGCGTTATTGGCGTCGAACAGCTGGTTCCACAGAGTCCTCTCACGCCGGTAAATGGGGCATTGGTTTTGCCCTTAACGCACGAGATGAAGCTTGCTTAATCGAATGGATTCCTTCAAATAGTTGATTGTGTGCGGCAGGTTTAAATACATCTACTGAAAACAGAGTACAAAACCTGTTATCATCGCTGCCTCTTCGTTGTATCTGCATATGCTTCTACCCATTGCAGCACAGGAGAAAGCAAGGACGCTTTTTACTCCGAATTAAGCTCCTTACTAAGTAAACCACGAAGTTCATATATAGTCCTGGTTATGGGTGAGATGAGTGCTCAACTTGGGCGCTTAAGTAACACAGAATTCCATTTAGATGGAAGATACACTTTAAGCTAGACGCGCAACGATAATGGTGAACGACTTTTGGATAACTGCGCTGAACATAGCTTATATTGAAGTAGTACCAACTTCAGACCTGTTAGACGTTGTGCTACATGGCGTCCTCCAGCACCCGGACAACGATGCTACTGCATGTGGCAATGAAGGCCCCCGTAGAAAAAATCATTGGGTCTCTGTAAAATCTATGGAGATACTCGAAATAAGGCGCCAAATTCCACTAGCTCGACTCATAATAATACCCGTCGCAATATAAGACGCCAAATTAAGCACAGTCTAAAAGTCGATCTCGAAAACTTCTGGACCAGAAAGGCTAAAGAAATGGAAGTAGCTTTCGCATCAGGTAATAGTCCCTGTTTGAAACTATAAATGATAGTAGCAATCATTTAATAACCGATAAAATAAGTCTTCATGATAGGTGGGCTGAACACAAACATAGCCACCCGCGTCAATTCCGATCTTCAAAATCATGTCTGCATAAACAACGTGGAATGTTAGCCTCGAAGAGCCATCCGAGATAGAAGTACGCGATGCAATTCTATCTCTTAAACGCCGCAAAGCCGTAGGCCCCGATGATTTGCTTCCAGAATTGTTTAAGGATGGTGGCGATATAATTTCAGGAGCTCTGACCAAGCTTTTTCATACTATATGGAATGAGGAAATCGTACCACTTGAATAGAACGAGTCGATCATAATTCCCATTTTCAAAAAAGGCGATCGTAATTCGTGCAATAAACATCGTGGTATAAGCTTAATTCCAGTCGTATCTAGGTTATTTGCTTCGATTATCCTACATCGTCTTAGCGCTTCATGTGAATCACATACAAAAGAACAGGTCGGATTCAGCGCAGGACGAGGTTGTATAGAAAATATTTTTAAGTTAAGACAAGTTCCTGAACAGAGACATTTATATCACCGTACCACAATAGCCGTCTTTCTAGACTTCAAGGGTGCATTTGATTCGGTGGATCGCGATGTTTGATATGCTAGAAATTAAAAATAATCTGTAAATTTAGCATGCCTGATATCATAAGAGAATAGAGCCAATAATGCTTTTTTTACGATATTTTTTTGTGAAACCCGCGATGAACGGAAAGCTGTCCATCGCGTACTACCTAAATACGCCGTCTTACAATAGCCGTCTTTTTAGACTTCAAGAGTGCATTTGTTTCGGTGTATCGCAATTTTTTATTCCATTTTGTCGAAAAGCGGTGCCCACAAAATATGTTAATATTATACAAGCTCTTTACACAAATACTTCTGATTGCGTTAAGGTCTACAACGAATTAACGCATAACTTTACATACATACAATGAAGATCTAGACATAGTTGACAGGCATACATATCTTGGGAGCTCTATCAATAACGTAGGCAATATGTCCGACGAGGTGCGAATACGAATCTCGAAAGCAAGAGTAGTTTTCTTGAACCTTCGTAATTTGTGGAGAAACTCGAATATTTCACTTTTCCTTAAAGGTCGTGATTACAATGCACCTGTACGCGCAGTCTTACTTTACGCTAGTGAAACTTGGCCCCTTAGAGTGTATGATTTGAGACGCTTACAGGCATTCGATCAACGTTGTTTAAGAATTATAGCACATGTTGGTTACCAACAACGAGTAACCAACGCTGACATCCGTAGACGCATTTTTGAATCTGACAATAAGTACTCGTCGTTAGAAAAACAAATAAGGCTCCATCAACTTTGTTGGCTCGGTCATGTTTTGCGTATGCCCTCATTACGATTGCCCAGTAGAGTTCTGTTCTCTCACCCAGCACCAGATTGGCGTAAGAAATAAAGTGGGCAGATTTTGACATGGCAGAAACAGGTGAAGTCACTTACATCTAAATTGGGTAGTATAAGACCCACTCGTCTGCCAGGATGGAGTCCTCGTGCGCATCATAGTTCTTGGTTAGAAACCCTTAGCAACCTGGCATAGAATCAAGCTCAGTGGCGATCTTGTTGCAGATGTCTAGTAGAATAATCTTCGTAATTTTTATTTCCCAGTAGGTCAAATTTAGCTGCGAGGTTTGGTTTGTTTATGACGTGATACAGTGAAATCCACAAGGAAGCTGTATTTCTGATGTCGCCTTGCCTGACCGCTAACTTTGCCATAAAGGTGTTGTGGAGAGGTTTAGTTTGCCGCATTTCTGTGAGTTATCCTGATAAATTTACTCACAGTAACAAGGTATTCCTTCCCTCTCCGCCTTCCCGCCTCTCTCTCTCTCTCACTCTCACTCTCTCTTTCTTTCGTAAATCTCACTCCTTATGGTTACATGGCAGTGAAACATTAGTCACTTTTGACTTTTGTATGGCTGGACATGATGATGATGATGATGAATGTAAGGCTGTAAATTTCTTTAGTTTGTACAAATTACGACAAAAGCAAATGCAATGAAAAAAGTTATTCTCCGTGCATGGTGATGTAATCTAGCTTGTTTTGCAATTTATTTCGACAAACGAACTAATAGATTAGTTTAAACATTTCAAGACAATAAAATTTTATACATTCTTTCGGCGAACTACATAAAATGTACTATCGCCACATTCCTCACGTCAAATCAACGTGATCTATATTTCCGAGTTAAATAAATACATAGAAGTATAAAAGAAGACCTAGGTCTCCTGTATGGGCGTTTCCAATTGAGGTTAACAATTGTAACTATCAAGGCATTGCAACAGGCTTGTCACTAGATTCTCGCAGATCCGCCAACTCAAAAGTTTTAATGTTAGTAACGATACATGGCGTTAAAAAGAAACCGATGTCTCATAATAGTCTGGTTACGAGATCAAGGTCTTGTGTTTCCAGTCGTCCGTTAGCTAACTTAGTAGAGTTGGGTTAGTTAAGCTATTTTCCCATACGGTTCCCAACCAATGCACACAGCCTCACTTAGCTAGGCTCGATGGTAATGGCGACCACCTTAAAGTATCTCTTATTTAACACGCGTTCCGGCTTAAGTAAATATGATCTAAACCAAAACCAAAAAAAAAACAACGAGTCACAGGGCTGCTCACGTGGTCTGAATGGAAAAATAAACGGACAACATAGGTTAAATGAATAAATTAAGAATTATTAAACAATAAAAACGAGCGATTCATGAATTCTATACATAACTGGTCAAAGGTAGTCGCGAAAATAATAAAACATTAGGTGATGCAACCGGTGCGATCAGGAATCTCAGGTAAATGAATTTGCTGAAAACTGGCAGCAGGACGCAATTAAACACGATCGTATGCTGTGAATCAAAATAAACCATTATGACCATTTTAGACACATTTAAATTCAGACTATACCGAATGGACACTGTCTGAGGGCAGGTAATGGTAATCCAGAGTTCCTCTTCCTATCTCGCTAACAAAATATCTTTAACATGTTCTTCTTCGCCAAGATGACCCATAACGATCTCCACTACAGAACTTTTTACGAAGATCTCATTAAGGACCACGACGACAACATAATTGATTGAGGTCAAGATAACGATGAATCAACGTTGATATTCGGTGCCAACTAAAAAATGCTCGGGCAGACCTATGATTCATCATGTCGTGCATGAAATAAATGAATGTGTAGCAACAATGAGACATTTGGTGCAAAACTGAATAATATGGCTTTATTTGTGGCTGGCTCGAATTCCAGAGAAATACTTCGCAAAAGTGAATGACTGAATCAGAGAAGGACTCAAGATAGAGACAACAGCCATTCATTAAGATGGTCAAAATAGTTTAGTATACATTTATTTTACTAATTGGCTCCTTCCATGCAAGAAAATCCTCACATATTTTCACATAATTAATAAATCGTTGTTACAAGCCAAGAACGGTTTCTCAATCTTCGCAAGAAGAGCTGGTAAGACAGCAGAGCAAATGAATATATTAACAGAAGTATATAATAGTAAAAAACATCTAGATGAAACAGTTATTGTGACCAAATGATTTGGAAATATACAAGATATGTTAAGGTACCAGCATCCCTGAAAGCCCATGTGACCATTACATAACAGTAACGTCAAAAATATTCTCCGCAAGAACGGTTATATCGAAGTGGCAACAAGGAGCATAACGTCAGGAACATCGACAATCTATGTGCTACCCAGATTTAGAAAGTTTTATTGTCGATGTCGCCCTGCCTTAAAGCTGACTTGACCCTAACGGTGTTGTGAAGATACCTAGGTTGCTTGATCTTTGTGTGTTACCTAAGTAAATATCTTTAGCTGATATAGATCCTTCCTGTCATAAATTACTCCGCATAAATAAATTTTTTTAATTTTATTATTAATATTTTGGCATTATTTTTATTTTTTATTTCATTTCATAATAATATTTATCATTAATTTTAATTATTTTTCTTTTCTCATGTTTATATGGCAGTGAAACATAAGTTATCAATGGCTGTTGAATTGCTACACGTGGTGATAATAATCATCTAGAATTAAAGACTTACCGGTATTTAGCATGGGCTCACGAAGTCTCCAAATAGTACTCTGTAATGGGCTCAAGATAAGATGACTGAAAATGAGACAAAATATGGGAAACTTACCCACACGTAAGGATTTCTATCGATGTTTAAATATGTGAACTTTTCAACGGGCATCCTGTTATTATGTAATTAATGAAGCACATGTTTTTTTGTTACCATCATCTTGACCGGTAAAGAAGGTGCTACAACATCAGATATCCGTGTGACGAGGGTTACCGTTGGTGGACAATGAACTAAAATATTAATCAATTATATCTAATCTGTATGTTATTGTTGCACACTCAAGCATCCACCGGGATGAAGATTCAAACTCCCAATGTAGACATTAGCAGCACACTGGCGCTGCCTAGTGAGCTTGTTGTCAGATTCATGGAGAGTTTTAAATTCAGTACAACTCGATATTTCAAACTCCAAGCATCACCAAAAGGCAATGAGTCTACGTTTGACCGTTTTGAACTGTGGCTAAATAACGGTTAAAAATCACCAAGAGTGTAAGGCGATCTTAAGTATATCGCGGTTGTTAACTAAACAACGCGAGAATATAGATACCAATGTATTAGAATCATCGTCATCTGTTCCGAACTCCAATGATTAACGTCACAAAAAATGATAGTCTACTTCGACAGGCTATTGATTTTTTAGCAATTAAGCGAGGCGTCGAAACCTGATAATTATCCCACGCTTGATCAGTGTGAGCTGTGCCTGTGACTATCGGGAAGAATGCGATTTTGTCGAATTGGCGTCCGGTCGGAATACCGCTGGAAAGTAGCGAAGGTATTCCATTTTTGAAGGAACGCGAAAAATGTATTCTAAAGAAAGATGAATTACGCTACGTATTTACCTTGAACAGTAGCATATGTTCATGATATACATTTTTTAGCAATTACAGAGCTATTGCGCCCCCGTGTGCAATCGACATTGTACAAATTCTTCGAATGAAAAAGAAGATAGGTCATCAAATGCGGTTATTTGGTCATTTAGTTTCCACAAACGGTAGTATGTCAGTGTATACTACCATACAATCTTTCAATGATAATCGGGCGCCCATCATTAGAAAAAATTGTGATGGCTTACGTGCATGTTTAATTTCTTTAGACTATACCTCGCGAGTGTGATGGTCGTTCAACAACCCTTAAAAGTTAAATAGTGCTAAAACGCCGTTTTAGTGGACGGAGGAGGCCCGAGCAGTGGTTTTCCTATGTAAGCAGAAAATTATTAACACCGCAATTCTCAATTGTTCAATAGGATTCATGATGAATAGATAGACGCCTCATGTGTAAGCCTAGGAACAGTATGAAAAATCGGCGAACGTTCAATACAATATGTAATTCGCAAAAAGAAACTACTAGCAATACCATGGGCCCAACGAAAGTCGATAGAAATTTATATTGCTGGCCAACTGTCAGTATCTATTGAAAATACACGAGTACATGGAGCTATTTCAAGAGATCGAGGAAGACGATACAACGATTCGCTATCGAACAGGCATCGAGCATGCTTCCAACCGATACGCTTAGCAGTATTTCTGCTTTTCGAATGTCGCCACTTAATAAGGTCGTCTCCAAAGAACAGCTTTGGTGCCACATGCCAATAGCCCGGCAGCTGCAAAACTGAAAACCGGTATCCGCACCAAATAGAGCTTTTACTCGTAAAGATGGGCTACTGATGTGAAGATAATCTAAATATCCAATGGTTTGTCCTTAGATCGATATGAACAGAATTGATTTCTTTTGGTAGGAAAGCCAGACACTTTGCGGCAATGGGTATCTCAAAGAAATATTGCAGTCACAGCAGTCACTGGCCTTGCATAGCCAAATATATTCGCCGCAACTGCAAAAAAATCATCACGTCAACATTGCAAGTCTGAGAGAAAATCAGGGAAGATGATGTGGTGTCTACTCCCTGAGGCCGAGAATGCGCCAGTGTTTATGTAGGATTAGTTTAAAGGCACGAGATTTCCCCAGCAATAGATAAGCATCCGCCTGGAAGCAGTAGCCGACTGTCAGGAAGGAATAACAAACGATTATTTAGTTTACATTTTCTAGTATTGCGATACGAGATTTTTGCATCCGCTCCTTACCTGATTTTTCCAAATATTTCGACTTTCGGATATGGAAAGCACATCACACAAACAATTCGATAATCAGTATGTCAAGTGGAAAATTTTAGTTTAAACTGCCCCATTTATACTTGCTTTAGATCTCTTAAGCATAACTTTTTTTCACTAGGTAAGTGTACGTCAAATTGTTCATTTAACTTTGATTTACTTCTGGTCAGGTTATTTGCAAGCAAGTCTCTACGTATTTGTACGCAATTCATAAATCTATCTCCAAGCACTAGCATGACTTCTCAATGTTTAGCAAACTGTTACGAAATTTAACAAAATAATTTAATAACTTAACGGAAGGATTAGGTAATATTAAAGCTCGTCTACATAAGAGTATCGTGAACAATGAGGGAACCCTCATAATATAACAAAATCACTCAGAAGAATGAAGAAACACTCCATAAGTATTTTACAAGTTCTTTTATCTAGGTTTCTATTTGATAACAAAATTATTAGTTCTAGTCGCGATTTTTTAAAGAATAAACTATATTTTGGCCTCGATTTAGAAAATTATTCGACACTTTTTAAATCGTATGTCTTTTTTAAGACCAGAAACATGAGAATACCAGTTACATTAATCACTGCTTGGATATTGTTATCAGCCAAAGACTCAAATTCGTCATTCATAGCAACGCCAACTTGTCATCAGAACGCATCAGTTAAAAGCGAAATCTCCTAGCCAATCTGTACTATCCTCATCACATCTGGTCACAAAACACATCACAGTTTTCAGGTTCTTAGGTAAACTACATTGCAGTGGTTGTGAATAGCATAATTTCTGTCGTCTCTAATATGAAATTTCTTCGTCACCACAGTCGCGTAAATGATACGTAGTTGTTTATTTATCAAAAAAACTGTTTCTACAGTGCTATAACGATAAGCAAAAACGCATTTTAACAAGAAATATACCTGGATAACTGTTATATATATATATATATATATATATATATATATATATATATATATATGTCTGTGTGTGTGTGTGTGTGTGTGGTTTGCGCGTGGCCTTGTCTACGACAATAGTAAAAATGCAACGGATCCAACGAAATTTGTAAAGTACTGAGTTTCTTAAAGAAAGATAATTTACTGAACACGAAAAATATTTTTTTCAATCTCGATTGATACTTTGAAATTTATTAACTGAAAAAGAAAAACATCTAGTTGACCATGACTTTTACCTTGATGAGCTACGCCTAAGAACTAACAACGACCATGAAGCTTATAAAAGCCTAATACATGAAGATAGAACCATTAGAGTAGTTTTTAAACGCTATCAATGCTTATTACTTAATTAGGTTACTGATTATCCTAATCGAATGTTAGATGTGCAAAGCATTTCAATTCAATCGTGGTTCAATCAATTAATAGCGTATTACTTAGTAAGACTAAAAGCATAGCCAACGAATAATAAATTCTATTACGCGAGTAGCAAAGAATGATAATACGCTAAAGGGCAATTATTAAAATAATAATTGATGCCACACTTGATATCAGCTTACGGTTTTTCCGTAAATTTTAAAACTTACAGAACCATAATAAAATTACACAAATACCTTAATTAATTTTCCTGTGTCAAAAGCCTAAAATATAATCGTGTTCAAGAAAATAAAAGTATGTTTAAATATATTCGCTTACGTTCACACTATTAAACATGAAAAAGAAATATCAGATATTTAAAAAAAATGCCAACCAAGACCGACAACAGCATATAGAACTTATCCGCGTCAATTTAGATATACCAAAAATAATTTTTATAACTCGCAAACAAGAAAATCTGAGTTAATCAGCTTGAAAGTACAGAAAACACAAAGTAAATTTTGATACATTCCAAATCAGCGATTAACAATCTACACACACTGACTCACTTAAGCTCTCGGCATTTCTGGCGCTCAACAGTATACAGTTTATCCGCTTCAGTATAGAGACTAGTTAATGTGGAAACTTCTTTAGCATGATTATCGACTTTGTTATTGGCGTCAGCAATAGAAGCCTCTAAACTGACAATGCGCTCATTCAGCCTGGAAATTTCATTGCGAGCAGTAGACACAGCGGCAACTAACTTATTCACACTACTGCCTTTTTCACCTTCCGATGTGGTAGGAATCACACAAACCTAAAAGGAATTTAATGCGTAAATAATTAGCATTTTACACCACGAACTGCGCGCTAACATTGTTTAGTTTTAACTTATTAATAGTGTGCGTAAGTTTTTTTAGAATTGTACAAGTTATTTATTTAACAAGCTTTACAGGATAACTATAGTCAATTTTAAAAATTAAACTTATCGACATCCAGTTAAATATTTAGAAAAACAGAAAGAATTAAAAATAATAGTATGTTAACTGGCTAAATTAATTTATAACTATTATTACCTAAATCATAAATTAACAAAAGTTATTATTAATATTCGATTTATGGCACTGAATAATAAATTTATAATTGTTTAGAATTTTTTAAACTGTAAATATGTTGTTTCCGTAACCAATCATTCAATTTAGATTGTTTTAAAAGAGCTATGAGCTCCATGTTTTTACAGAAATATGCAGTGTGAACCAGATCATGAAGATAAATAAATATGCATTACTAATTTACAATTTCCGCCAAATAAAGGACAAGCAAGACAAACTCAATACCAGCAGTTGCATGCTATCCAGCATTAAAATGGCTGGCAGGCTTCATTGTTCTGTTACATATGAACAGATCAGCAGTCATTGGTCCTATTCTGTAAAGAATGAGCTATATAAGCGACCAATGGTAAATTTTGCGACAGACGGCAGCAAAGTGTGAACAAATTCATCAGGTATACTTGCACAAAGTTACGTTAGTCTAGCAACAAAAACCCGAGAGAGAAACATGCTAACGAAAGGACGACACGGCAAGATAATTTTTCAAATAAAATCTACATATCTAGATGGAAACCAGAACCTTAAGGCGGAAAGTGCATACACAATAAAAATACGAGCATATAGTAAGGCGATAACACGATAGGTTTGTTTGGTTCAAAACAAGCAGGTGCCTACCTCTAGGTACATACTGCTGTTTCGTCCAATGCCAAAGTATTTAATCTTAAAAACGTGTGCTCTTATACAAGTAAAAAAATGAAAAGAAAAGAAATAGGTTACGTTTCCACTGCAACAACGGAGAAGTATTCTAGATCTAGCGCATGCAAAAAATTCTCAGTTGACGACTGGTATTAGTCTATCATTTAAACCCAAGGTAAATATCTCCTTTGATTACCTCTCCTGATTAGATCCTATCAGTCCTTAATAACTGGCGAGTTGCATAAGCGCACTAGTCAGATAGCATGCCACCAGGAAATCATAATCGTCTTAAGCACCAAAGAATACTTTCGTTCGGATAGCATAATAGAAGAGTACACTATTTCATATTCGCCCGGAGCAACGCAGCTATATTTGATGAAAACTTTCAAATATCAAGTGTTTTATCTAAAGCCTTGCATAATTTAAGTTGTGAAATTTCAATAAACACGTTGAATTTATCGAACTTAATTTAAAAAGCTTAAAGCTTTCATTCAAAAATGTTATTACGTAAAGATATTTACACTATATATCAAATTTCTTCAAGAATCCAATAATACATTGATAATTCATAATTGTATTATAATCCGATTAAACAGTAGTACAATAATAAAATCACCCACCAAAAGTTGCTCACAAGAATAAATCACAAATTTCTATGTTTAAATCGTAGAAAGTCTACATTTCTGTAGTTCAGATGCGATCCTGCTAATGGAAAATCCACCATTAGACAAATGATATTCCTTCATCGACCTTGATTTAGTAAAGCAAAATCAAACTGAACTCAGCTACATATTTTATCAAAACTCGATTTGTAATGTCATGCAAATAATTCTAAAAAAATTACGGATATTTCATCCTACAGCACCATAACTAGTCTGTTCATGTATATTCCGACCACTATTTATATTATTGAACTGACTTAACTATTGATTTCTTCAACTTATTTTCAGTTCAGCAATAAATTTAATAAATAATTACCGTGGTTAATATAGTTATAAACTACTTGGTGTAATCCTTGTAGGAAGGACTTTTGAACTCGTCCATACGTTATAAATTTTGACGATATAGTCATGATATTGAAACATATTGATCATAAAGTTGAAAAATTCATTCGAATAGCCAATGAAATGAATAATTAACAGTTCGTGCTGAAAAAAGGCTAACTGATATGCTAACATTTTTGGACGCTAAATTGATAATTTTTTTATAATTTTGCAAAAGGCATTTGGACATATTCTGTGTAAACTTAATCGTAGCACACATATCAACTGAGGATTAAACTTATAAAATCCTTTATTATTATCATTATTGGGAGCCTAAGAGCATGTGACTCTAAAAACAAATTTGGAGTATAATAATTGGAAGAAATATTTTAAATGGATGATTACTCTCTGAAAGAAATAGAGGCAGTGATGGAAATAAATATAACACCTCATGAAACTCCGGATTATTGGAAGTTAATGGTTATATCGGAATCACAGTCGGAGATAAAAGTATTCTTTAACTTCAGGCCTTGGTGATTTGCTTCCGAGATTATTTAGGGGTGGTAGCGATATAATTTCTGTAGTGTTGGCTAACCGTATTTTGTACCATGTGGAATGAGGAAGCTGTGCCGCTTGCTTGGAATGAGTTGGCCACCATTCTTTTCTGCAAAAAAAGCAATCTTAATTCGTGTGATATCCATTATGATATTAGCTTGACTCCAGGTGATTCGCCACGATTACCATAGCATACCAGAGAAGAATAAACTGAATTCCAGTCAGGAGGAGGCTGTATAGATGATATGATTGTTTATTTGTACACACATTTATATTCACACCGTTCGTATACTAACATGTTTTGCTTTGTCTTTTAGCATGTATATCTGCATTATATGATGAATAAAGCCTAATATTTTAGGCGACTCTTTCTTCTGATTTTCGACCCAATCTGCCCGTTTGCTGTGCTTGTTACTGTGATTCAGAACAATTTATTCATCATATAACCCAATCATGGAACGCCTTCTCAGACCAGAAAGATTTTATGTTGAACCTAGTGCACCAGATGCAGCAAAACAATGGAATCATTGGTATCGTACATTCTGTGGTCTCCTGAAATCAGTCGAATCCATAAATCCGGATAAATTAGACACTCTTATTTCCTACGTCTCTCCTAACGTATATGAACACATCGTTGACTGCGATACGTATGATAATGCTATCAAAACTCTAATGAATCTCTATGTCAGACCGAAAAATGAAGTCTTTGTTCGTCATATACTTGCGACTACTAAACAAGAAAATGGACAAACATTGGATCAATTTGTTCAGATTCTGAAATCGTTAGCTAAGGAGTGCAATTTCAAACCAACTACGGCCGAGGAAAATCGAGACGATGCTCTGCGCGATGCCTTCATTAATGGAATCCAGTCCAATTCAATCAGACAACGTCTCTTAGAACACAACTCACTTAATTTTCAAGCGGCTTTTGATCAAGCACGTGGTCTCGAAATGGCGGAAAAGCAATCATTATCATATCAAAACTGTTTGAATTCTGCACACACTGCCACGGTTCAACCACTCAGTCCTTCATCAACCTCCGATAAATCTACAGATAATCTTGTTGCTGCTGTTAAACAAAATGTGACTTTTGTGGGTACGATTATCATTTAAGATGGAAATGTCCGGCCAGAAACGCTTTCTGTAAAAGTTGTGGAAACAAAGGACATTTTCAAAAGGTTTGCCGCTCTAATAATCACAGCCCAGTGGTTTCGACGCTTTATCCTACCATATCTGCAACTGTATTAGCTGCTGCTCCTGATTGTCTCACCAAATGTGTAATAAATCTAGAAGTCAGTAACATATATTGTCATGCTCTCGTTGATACAGG